>JANHGN010011894.1:0-14110 GCA_024605025.1 Megaceryle maxima
AAAAAAGAATCTACTTTTTTTTTTGTTCATCAGCAGTACTACCTATATATTCTGCTGACTATTTTTACTTCCACAATGTAATTAATATATCCCTCTTGATTCTGTCTTTTGGGAAAAAAGTTCTGTCTCCAAATGAAGAATGTCAGGGAATTAACTTATTGTTTCCCCATATTAAGGGGCTCATCACTAGGTAGGATTTCTTATTTTATTAATTTGAGGTTTTTTTGTTAAACATGCACTCTGTATCAGTGAACAGTTTTAGCTATGCTGTGTGTTATTTATTTAGCTAATCCATTCCATGTTTAATATTCTATATGTTTTAGCATCTATGTGTCACCATTCAGAAAAGCAGCAGCCAGCACTTGTATTTTCTGTTACTTCTGTTAATTCAGGATTCTGCAGGCAAAACTCTAATGTTAGTTACATGGGATCTGGATCAGAAGAAATTCTGTTGGTTCTGTTGGAGCAGTACCCTGCTTATACTAGTATAATAGAACTGGAAATCACAGAATCATAGAATGGTAAGGGTTGGAAGGGACCTCTGGAGAACATTGAGTGGTGATGTCCTTTTGAAAATAAATCAAAACAAAACAAACTCACACTTATTTTTCCTTATGCTTGTTTTGTTTTCATGTTGTGTTCATTCAAAAGGCAACCTGGTTTAATTCAATAAGAAAAACTTATTGAAAGTAAGGCTCACTAGTGTGATAGCTTGCAGAGAAAGTTACATGTTGAAATCCACAGCATATAGGTAGCAATGAAACTTATTTGGAAGATTTAAAAACTCTTCAGTAGACTTCAATCCAAGCCAAAAGAAATAAGTTCATCTGGAGAGATATCAAGGAGTCTGGGATTGCCCTTCACTGAAGTAAACTTCTGAAGCAGGGCTGATAGCTGTGGCTAAATTTCATATGCAATGATGAGAAAGAAAAATTATAATTTCTGAATAATCCAAATCATTCACTGCTCTGAACAATCTATGCAGCATTTTTTTCTAGCACTAAACATAATTAAAATAATATAATCACTGAATAATTATCTGTACACTGTCATTTATATGAAGCAGCTGATTGTGTCCATTTTCTTATGGACACCCTGGTTATAAATGCTTTTTATTTTATCAGAGGTCAGTAAAATAAAGATGAGCCAGAAGAGTGAGAAGCAAAGTTGAGGAAATTTTACAGCTTTCATAATTTTCCATTTTAGCCCTGCCATTTACTCAGTTTTCTGTCTTTTTAATCTGATCTTCAATGTTACATTGAAAGACAAAGTAGGAACATAAAAACTGAGAACAAATTACCCAGACATAAGCATATTTCTGTTTGAGATTTTGTGAATTAAAAATGAAAGAAAACAAAATATGATTCTTCTGGGGAAAAGAAAAAAATAAACCAACAACAAAACCAAGACCCACACTTGTAGTGGGGAAAAAGTATGGTAAGGAACTATGAAAATACCCTTAAATGGGTGAAAAGATACCTTCAAAACCTGTTTAAATGTTACTCTTTCTGAATATGAATCACTTGCATGTAGCTTTTTGCCTGATCTCAGTATGTTCCTTCTCTTCCATCTCTGAGTAAAAGGGTTTTTTTCTGGAGTCAACCTTTCACCTATACAGCAATTACACTAATAAAACAGAACAAGTCTATGTATAAACATTATTTTACATATGTTTTTAAGAGCTACTACCACATAGCTGTAGGTTGCAATTTACAGATGGAGAAAAAAACCAAACATCACAGTTGTAAGGTGTTTTGGTTTGTTTTGGGTTGAGTTTTTTTGAGGAAAAAAACAACAGACAAACAAAAACTATTCTAGAAAGACTAGCACTCCAGATACCTTACCTGGGATGATTCTTAAGAATGCAAATATTTTTCTACATTTACTGTAGGTCTATATAAGTCTCTGGTGTCATAGCTACACCAGTTCTAACAAATTCAACATTTACATGGAATATTTCTGGATGCTAGAAGTCAATTTGCTGTAAAAGTAAATTGTGATAGTGGTCCCCAACACACTTTTGAACTATCCAGCTTGAGATATCCTTATTTCCAGATGAGCTTCAGATTTAGTACAAGCCTGGTATTCACACATCCACCTTATTTTGAAGGTGAAAACCTTTTAATAATATGGACATAGCCTTTTCCCTGCCAGTTTGCCTCAGTGCCAGAAAACAGCATTGGACACATTTAAAGTGATAATTTCTGTGTTTATGTTCAGATCCATCTGCTTATAAATCCATAAACATTTATTTTCTGTCATTGCTAACAAACCAAACAGTCATAGTGTAGTTTAGACTACAGAGATTGCTGAAAATCATCTTGCCCAACCTCTCACTGAGAGAAGGGACAGTTTACAGTGCTCAGCACTATGTTTGGTGAAAGTCTGAAAATAAACAAAGGATATTCCCACAAGACCTTTGGGAACCTTTTCCAACATTTGACCACCCTTAAGGCAGAAAGATTTTTTCCAGCTAACCAGATTTTCCATTCTATTCTGGCTCTGAAGTCATGTATCCATACTGTGAGTTTACCAGAATAGAAACTCATGCCAGGTACCAGTCCCATTTATGTGCTGCACAGGCCATAAAAAGCTAATTGCTGGGGACCTAAGCAACCGCATTGAAACATGTGACCTCTAGACAGTGGTCTGGTGAGCACCTTCTGCCTTGGTTCTCCTGGAAGGAATCACCTCAGAGTAAACTAGTAGTGCTCTCAGCTTTCTACATCAAGAATCCAAATACTGACACAAAGCACAATCATATGTCTAACTTACCAAATCCTTAAGGTAGATGCACCTTATGCTATATGCACCTTATGCTATACGCACAGGAGAGCATCAGGCATTTCCAAAAGATTATTCAGAATTTAGTCAGGCAACAGCAAGCTCACGACCAGCCTTGGCATTGCACTGGTCTTTAAATGCTCTTTCCAACTTACCTGTAGCTTAACTTTCTTTGTTGACAGAAGTATATGTGCAGATCACGGTGACTTCTGACATTAGCAAAATACTGGGATTGTAGTAATTTTAGTATTCTTGGTAATCTTTTGCCCTAAGCAACTATTTTGCTTATGCTTTGAGTCAGTCTTATGCTTCTTTCTTTAACAAAATGTCTTCTTTTCTTAAATCTCTTTGAAAGTAAGTTATTTGCTGATGTTTCTGAATGTATGTGTATAGAAAACCACTGAATAATGTAATGAGATAAAAGAAGCAAATAGAGCATTTGTAAGTCTTTGCCAATACAGCAAAAGGAAAACAGAGTGTAGAGAGCATACACTGATAAACATGACAAGGAAAAAAGCATGCAATTAGAGTGAAGAGTTATATACTGTAATGTGTGTGGATCCATATGGAGACAAATTATGTGTGTGAGTATGTGAGCATACATTAATAAACATGTATACAGAAATGCAAACATATACATGGATACACACATGATGAATTTCTAATTAAGAGGAAAATGACATTCAAGCCTAGACTCAAAAGTTATCAGAGGCCTTGCAGAGATTCCCCCCGGACTTTCTGAGAGCTGAGGATAGTAGCCAGTAATTTCCAATTTCTTAGATAGTGTGTAGGACCATGGTGTTGATTAGCCCTTAAATCATGCTCTCCCCGGAAAAGTAGTGTCTTTAATTTCTTTAATGGTTAAAAACAGGTCTCTGCTTTTCTTTTTTTCACCTTCAGAAGCTCTTGGTTAATTATGATCTGGCCTTAGTATTTATTTTTGGGTGCTGAGGATAAGTAAGTGTAGTCCTGTTGAAGAAAAAGAGAAAGGGGTCTCATATTTGTGGAATTGATTTCTCTAGTGGAGAAATGATACATCATTTTAATTCCTGCATTTTTAAAGTGATGCCTGGGGTTTTTAATCTTGAGTCTCCCTTTGACATTAATGAGAGTCATGTTGCTGAAATAGGCATGTGATACTTTGATAATTGAAAGGGCCCATGTGTGATAGAATCATAGGCACTGGAGAGTTAAAATACCTGTTCCACTAAGAGATCCTGCCAGTTTTCCTCAGGAAATGAAGAGATTTACAGATCATTTATTAATTTATTGTTCAACCCACCTAAAAATGAGTCAGAAGAGCTACCTTCTTCACTGGAAGACTGTTGCACAGGATAAATAGACTTTATCAAGTGGAAATGTCCCCTTCCTTGATCTTACCCCACCACTTATTATTCTTTTTGTGATCCATGAATAATCCCTCCCACTCCACATATTTTACACCATTTTGGATATTTTCAGAACATTACCCTGCTTTCCCCTAGAGGCTCTGTTTAGTTGATTTATACAGATTTGGTTATTTTAATCTACTGAGTTCATAAGCCAAGCATTAAAGTACCCACAGGGATTTTGTCTATTTCTTTTTCC
Organism: Megaceryle maxima; assembly: GCA_024605025.1. Taxonomy (NCBI): domain Eukaryota; kingdom Metazoa; phylum Chordata; class Aves; order Coraciiformes; family Cerylidae; genus Megaceryle; species Megaceryle maxima. The sequence goes on from JANHGN010011894.1 coordinate 4,372, forward strand.
CTGAGTACTCTAGACTCTTGGGTTTTTTACAGAGACAACAAGAAAAACTTTTTGCTCTGCTACTGAGGAATACATTAAAAATACCAGGTGGAGTAAGACAGTGTGAAGGGGTCTCAGTGATCGTCCACAGACCATATAGGGGTACCACAGTATTATTCCCTGTTTTATGAAGTTCATATAATCAGTGGAAGCAATGTGTACAGCCTTTTTCTAAAAAAGGATTTATTTTTTCCAACAAGCATTTCACAAAGTGACATCAAAGGCTTTTGGAGATAACAAGGTCCTTGACCCCTTCAGAGTCCATTACTGTGTACACTGCAGAAAAGAAGGAACTGAGAATCAAGATCTTGTGGTTTACGTATTAACTATGTTGTCCGTTGTTTTAGCAGTTTATTCTCACCCTGTGTAATGTAATGGCACAACAATTTCTCATCAGTAATACAAAACATTGTTATAAATATTTACTTTCTATATTCATCCTCTGAAAAAATCTTTTACATATTTAAGTGGGAAGAAGGAAGACAAACGAAGATAATATATTCTTTTACAATTTGTATGAGGCAAAACAAAATAAATTTACTACAGCAACATTTCTGTGGTTCACCATGTAGAAAACACAACAGCGACTTCAAAAAAAGAAAATTAAAAACTAGTCAAAATTTGAGCTTGTATTTTTAAAGCTTAGGAAAAATTTCAAAGGAAATTAATTGGGTAAAATAGTCATTAAAGCACTGTTAAGGTTGCTACCACAAATCATTTAAACATCAAAAGCAAAACTTTCTGTCTTTTAATGTTCATTTTCTCTTGCACCCTGTGAAGAGTATTTTCTGGTTGCTGCTTTATCACATTTGTCCATGGAAGTACCTGGAGCATCATGACAGTGGAAGCTGAAATGTAGACATTTTACATGACCAAAATGTGAGAATTATCATGTGCTTCTTCCAGTTAATTATCAAGCAGCTCAACAGTCCTGTGTGTCTGATAGGAACAACATAGATTCTTGATGTAGTGTTACAGGCATTCACAGATTAAGAGAACGGGCTATTGTAAGGGCAAAAGTAGGAATGGGTACAATTAACTTTTCTAAGACTAATCTCAGAATCATTGATTAAAAGTAAAGTTATTTCTCTTAAATACCAGCAGACTAACAGGAGGCCATATTTCAATTCTGAAAATTCCCTGGATTTCACCCTGGAAATATGCCTTTAGTACCTGCCTGAACTTGTAGTAATTCCAAAAGTTGTGTGGGCATGAGCACCTCTGTTGACTTCTTCATGTTAACCACATGTGTCTTTTTTTAACTGCAAAATACAGTCATTGATACTGGAATCATCCAGCTTACAGAAAGACCACAGAGCAAGGTGTACTTGCAAAAAAAACCAAAACAAAACAAAAAAAAAAAACAAAAACAAAACCAGGAAGTCTGGCTTTGTGTCCCTTGTTTTTTCAAGAGATTCAAAACTTCATCCCTTGTTTCCTTTGCAAGCATCCTACCCAGCAAACTCCAGGGTACAGTGACTGGAGAGACAGTTTAGAACAACTTTCTTCTCGCCTGAGGTTAAGCTGTTCTTCAGATCAGAAAACAAGTCACGAATCCAGGATGAGAGGAATGTGTTTCACATTGATGAATATTTGACCACACAGCTAGAAAAGGGAGCTATGCACTAATAACTACTCCTCAAATATTTCCCTCCAGATGTGTAAATATAAATTAGCAGAAAAATGTACTTCTGTGTGCTAGAAGTGCAAGGCATTTACAGTGCCTAACCAACACAAAATTTCTTAGCCTTACTGGAAATTAAGGCACAAGCTCCCTTCCCATCCCACTATCTCGGCCATCAGCCTCCACTCCCAAGTTCCATCTTGATGTTTTTCCATGATGCAGTTCCTACTGTGCTGTCTGAACAGTAACCTGGTTTCAGCAAGACAGACAGAGACCTTAATGGGAAGTATTGTCAGAAACATAAGTTAGGAAATTCAGCAGTTCTTTCAGTAACCAATTTACACTACAAAAGTTGAGCTCTGGTCTCCTGTACTGTTTGAATTAGACAATACTGCTCAGTTTAGTACTAGTTCCTGCATGGGCAGAAGTGCTTAAATTCACATATATAATGATGTTTCCTACTATCTAATTCTAAGCAATACTCCAATTGGCATGCAAGTGCTTAGGGATCCGCCAGGTGACTTAACATCATTCTTCCATTGCATTAATCAACCATTAGAAGTACCCAGTCTCTTATTCACTCTGAGGTGACTTTGCTGTTTGGAACCACTGCTTTGCGGGCAAACAAGTATGTGGTTTATTATGGTTGGGATATCCATAGTAATACACTGGAACAGTTTAAGGAATTTTTAGTCTAAATAACTAGGTACAGTGAGATGGAAAGACAGAGGCAGAGCTGTGGTCAGACATTGTGATTCCCAGTTCTCCCTGACATAAACATTAGTGAGAAGAAAAATATTTCTGATACCACAATGACAGAACATGTAATCCTTAGACAATATAATACTTTTCTTTTATAGCTGTGCCAATGCAATTTTCTTTTGGTGATGTTTCGAAGCTTGCACATTAATATGAAGCTCTGAACACCTCTAATATTGAAGCTTTAGCTCAGTAAAAGTAATAGCATGAAAACATCAAGCACATTCTCTTGAGTTTTCATGGTCTATTTCTTTGCTTGCAGCAAAGTTGGATAAAAGTATTTACCTCTTAAATGTTTACCTAATACAATATGAAATGTTGACCTTAAATGGTCTTTACAGCTCATAGACCATAAAAATAAAATTATGAATGAGCAATTTTTATTCTTATGGAGCCAATGACTGTAGCAAACTGTTTTTTCCTGCTCTTATCCTAAGAATGCATTAATGTCATCTTGTACAGTTACTATCATTTGCAGATGTCAGTGGTCACTTTTTGACTTTGAAGCCAAAGACATCAATAATGGTAGAAAGGAGGAAAAACTGAAATTATTAGACAATATCTTCTTGCATTCACTGCTAAAGTCAGTAAGGAAGACCTAGATTCTTCTGATAAGCAGAGAACTTGCCTCAGTCAGTTAGACCAGGCATCTGGGCAGAGAACAAAAGAAACTATAGACAAAGAAGCCCTGACATTAACTGTTCAGATCAAGCTGTTAAGTGCAAAGCAGAAAAGTCTCCCTTTTAGTTGTTCAGGATCTTATTTCTCAGCACAATCTCACCTCTGTGTTTAACACTGGTCATGCCAAATAAGCATTAAAAGAATCTATCTGTGGGGTTGAAGTTAATACCTTGTTACTTCTATTAGTAGTTTTTATCCCCCTCTTTACCCTCAAAAGAAGTTAACTTATTTGCAGAGCCAAACTGCCCTAAGCAGTACTGCATTTTCTCTGTTGTCTTGTTTGATTGTTCCCACACCACCCCTAAGCTTTCTTCCAGATTCCTGCTATGCTGCATCTTCCTTACAAACCCTTCATTGAAATCTCTTCACTTTTAAATAACAGGCTACATTTACAACGTTCACCTTTTTCTCTCCTTTCATGTTAAGCTCTAGACTAGAATATTCTCCAACTCACAACTCACAGAGACAGGCTGAGCAAAGGACTGCAGCACGTGGGTTATCCATGCCATGGCAGAGACACCCCTAAGGGACTTTAGCCATGGACCACTCCTCTATTCTTTCAAGAAAAGTATGTTTTCTAAAATACCAGACTTTACAAATTTCCTCTTTCTCTTCCTCTGGTTTTCAAATACCTTTTCAGAAAAGTCAGGCACTTCTAATGAGCAAAAAGCTCACATAAATACATTTAGAGAGAGAGAGCATATACATACACATCTATATTTTACATATATACATTTGCTAAGCAAAAGTACTATATTATATTCACAAAATGTTGGTTGCTTTGCTTAGCGTTTGTGATGAGACTATATTACCATGAGAAAAACTGCAGTGCACTTGAAAGGCATTTCTCCCTCTTTCATGGCTAGTCCTTTGATCTCTTTTTCTCATGATTCCAGCTTTTTTGGTTGTGTGTGGGTTTTGCTGTAGTTTTGTTTGATTGTTTGTTTTGGTTTTTGTGGTTTTGTTTGTTTGTTTGTATTTGTTTTGTTTTGGTTTGGTTTGCTTTTCCTTCCCCTTTCAACCTGAGGCATAAGTGATGAATACTGATGTGACAGAATTTGGTCATAGTTGAAAATCCAGAACACTGACATACAAATCTGTCCAAGCTGGTTTTTATTTCTAGGTCAGGAGATAAGATATGTAATTATTTTATGAGGAAGAGTTTTGTGGTCACTGGATTGCCAGTCAAATGGCTCATGCAATGCTCCCAGCTTTAATACAAGTCGCTGTGAAAGTTGTTGCAAGCAACTTTTTCTGATATTATTGAAATGTATTAATGTTTAGACAGAAATATTAACAAATACAGCCAAATTTAAAAGGGTTTGAGATCTTTCTCAGATCCATAGCCCAGCTGGACTGATACTAATTCAGTGAGTTTCTACTTTGTCTGCCTGTATAGATACATATAAAGAAGTAACTGAAGAATCTGATAATTTTTAGAGATGACCCTTTCAAAATAAGAATATGGAATAGTCTTGTAGAACAACTTTGATTATGAAAATGTACTAAATTTTGGGAGTTATCTTAAACCATATCCAGACTAAAATTCCATATTCTTGAAGAAACTCTAAGGTTTATCTGAGGTATCAATAAGGTATGAGGCTATAGAGCCTAAACTGACAGTCTACATCTGCAGCAAAATGCTCTATTGTACGCTATTTAAATTGAGTAATTGCTTGCCTGTTAAAAAGCTGCTGATTACAAAGAAAACAACATGGCAAATGCTTCAGGACATTAAAAATCAGGTAAAATGGATATCATACTGAGCTCCTCACTTCCAGATTATAATAAAATTGGGTAAACTATTCACTGTGACTAATTTATTCAAAAGTTGCCCCTTCTTGGGCTCATGAATTTATATTCAAACAGATTTGGTTTTCTACAGATTTGTTACTCAATGTCACAATTACAGGAATAGCTCTACTTTTAATCCTTTCTTTCAACTTTCTCTGTTCACACTCTTCAAGTCCTGTATTGTACATATGGCTTTCATAGGATATGAGTTACATGAAGATATTGTTATGGAGTAGTGACAACGGGTCTTTATAGGATTACTCTCTCATAGCTGTCCTTGTGCATACTAATACTTGACAGTAAATGTAAACTGTAGGTAAAATTATCAGACTGTGTAATAAATTACCTTATAGTAATTTGTTAAGGAAGGCTCAGTTTGAGAAAAGAATCACCAAATTATCAAGTTAGATTTTGGCTATAAGATGTTGCTCAACATTCATCATTTACCAATTTTTCTTAATGAATTAAGGACCATGCAACTCTCTTCCTTAAGAACTAGCACTTATGAATCAACTAAAGCATCTTGAGGTAAACACTATATACCTTTAAAGTAGAATAAAAGCCTAATACAGAAACCTTTGAAATATTTCACACTGTGCACACACATGTGCCTTATTAACATTATGTCTCAAAGACATGGGAGATCCTCAGCAGCTCAGGCAGCTGGACCCAAAGGAGCTCCAGTTCAGAGGATGGGTGGTCTGGTTTATGAAAGGTTCAAGAACAGATAGTGTAAGGTGTTTCTCAGAAAGATTCAATACCTCTGATTGCACATGATAATAAAGTAGCTCTATGACCACCAAGCCAGAAGTTACTTGAATATGATGTACAGCACAAAGGAGACTTCTTTTAGCTTACCCTGATATCCATGTGCCCAAAAAAAGAAAAAAACTCTAGATGGCCTGCCTGATCCTTACATCTTGGTGTTGAGATCTGAGTCTCACAAAGCATTTCCAATTGTTTCTTTAACACTGGCTCACCTCTGCATTTCCCACCTCCCATGACCCACAGATACTTTTGGCTCCTCAGAAACATAATGATATTCTAGAAAAATACTTGGACAGACTTAGGGAAGGACTGATACGGGACATCTCTGTAAAACACCTCTGTATGTTGTGGAGAGTATACCAAGATGTGTATATCAGAAATTCCTTCCCCACTTTCCTGAGTTGTTTTCCTGACAGTCTAGATACTAAACTAATTCACTGCATGCATACAAACAAACAAAACATCAAAATAAGCAGGTCATAGCATAATTTTTATAAATTATTAGAAGAAACTTTAAATTCATCACACTCAGAGTTACTGGATTAGTAATTTATGTAAATACAATATAACCCATGGAGAGATCATACATTATTACCAACCATTATTGTGCAAATGTTCTCTTTCTTAGTAATTTAATATCAACACTAATTGTCTGCTTAGACTGTTTATTATTGGGCTTGCTTCTTGGATGACAAACATGGGGGAAAATCAAGTGTCCTGTGAAATCAACAATCAGATTTATATTAATATGGACTACATAATTGCTGGAATATACCTTACAATCGAAACCTCTAGCTAAATGAAAGGTAAGGAAAATGGTAAAAAGATGGTCAAATAGTCATAAGGTTATGAAAATAACTCAGTCATGATTCACATCATCTTCTTTCCTAAACTCAGAATGAGTCTCTGCCTCAAGAGCATAGTCAATTCATAGTTAGAGCAAACTACATGTATATGAGAATTAATAGCAGAAAACTTCAGAGTATGGATACACTTTCACATGAGTATTTGCTTTATCTCTTTCCTAGAAGAAACTTGCACACCTTATTTTGTGTACACAAGGGCTTATATGTACTATACAAACAAATGTGTAGTGCATACCTAAATGAATACTTACAAAGAATATTTCTATTTATGTCTCTCACAACTAGGAACTTTGCTAAAGTGAGACATAATCATCAAAACAATGCCCTGTGAGTTAAAGTTTGGGATAAATCTATCTCTTGAATATGTATTCATCAGTTTTCTCATTGTGCCATCTCTTTGTAGTAAACCTTTATTTGCACTGCTGCAAGTCTGGGAGAATCAGTTAGCTTTTCCTTTTTTTTGAGTGAAGAGATTGGATTGTTGGACTGTTGATTTCACAACTCACAGAATCTGCTACTTGAAAGGAGCAGTTTCATTCCTTTCATGAAATGATAAGTAATAATCATTCATTCATAAAGTATGTCATGTGTCACTCCAGTTGTTATGCCCTTCAAAATATTGACTTGTTTTCACTGTTTTGAGACATCAGAGCCTATTACAAGATCTTCAGAAAAAGACAAAGCTGACCTATATCATCAAAACTGTTGATTGGTCAGCCAATATTACATGGCTTGCCCTGAATGACTCCCAAGAGACTTATGGTACATAAGAAAGAAAGCTTTAGGAGTGGAGATCCTTCCCTGTGTGCTTAACTGCATGGAGTACCAATGAACATAGCCATTGTTTTGAGCTAGCAGTCTTAAATTAGGAGGTTTTGGGTTTGGGTTTTTTGGTGTGTTTTTGTTTGTTTGATTGATTGTTTGTTTTGTTTTGTTTTGTTTTGTTTGTTTGTTTTTTCCCCCCACTGGAAGGCTGTGGGAGGGGGATGTCTGGTTTCTGACAGGGTTTATAAATACACTAGTGAAAACACAACCATCTGCATTCAAACTGTTCAGGTAAGGTAGGTTGGTGTGAATAAACCACACAAAGAAACAGAGTAAGTCAACAGTTTCAGAATATCTTTGTGCATGTCTCATTCTGGCCCACAGTAAATCTGAAACTAATTAATTGCTAAAAATCACATAGTGGAAACTAGTGTTCAGCAAATGCAGCAGTACAGAAGTTCAGACAAAATAAAAAGCCTGGTTAACACTGTGATAATATGTTCTCTGAAAGAAAAAACAAAGGGATTAGATACCTAAAGCAATTTGTGATTTCACAGTTCACAAATGTCCAAGGAGGCTGGAGAGGAAGATGAGAGATGTGTATCATAATGAAAGCAAAACAAAGGGACTGAAAAGTTGTTCTTGAAGTTGGAATACATCCATCACTGGGTCACCTTACTGGAAATACTGTAATTTGGAAAATAACTTCAATTAACGCAGTAACTTCTTATGCGGAAAGCTTATGAATGGGGTGAGACCTTGATCTAGAAGAAATCAGAGTCAGAAGCATAAGCTTCAGTACGGCATTTTTATACTGGAGGGGGAGTTTGAGAGTAGTATCTCATAACTGGAACTAGTATCTCATAATTGGAGCTAGACTTTATGCATTGGAATTAGGGACTGAAAACATTATCTGAATTCAGCACTCAGAAGAAGACAGAGAAAATGCATAATGGAACAGTAGTTGGATCATCCTTGAGGCAGAATGAGGTGATCTGAGATCATTTAGGTCCTTAGGTCCAATGTGATTAGAAGAAGTATATCTAGCACCCTATATACTCTAGGAGTTAACACTGTTGAGACATATATGTATCCATTTGAAAGAAGAATCCCTTTGCACCATAGTTTTCATATTTGTTTTCATTTGTAATTGTAAGTTTGAACTTATAATTGTTTAGCTAGGTAAATTGACTTTTTAATTTATTTTTTCAAAATTCAATAATGTTTAACTATATTTTATCTGAAATAATGAACTCATACTGTGATAATAATAATGATAGAATGAAAGAAAAAACATTTGAGAGACTTCTGTTATCTGGCAACAAATTCCATCGAATGGATGTAAACTTAATTGCAATATATTTCCTTAATGATCTAGCCTAATTGGAACTCAAAGATATGGTATCTTTTGCATGTTGCCTTCCTTTAACAAAGTGTTTGTAGTCTGCTTTATTTGAAGCACCTTTAAATGATTAGGTTTATGTATAAGTAATTATTTTTCTGAATATCTAATCAAGACTTGCAGAAAGGTACTGTCAGGAAATCATGAAAATGGGAATGACCTATGGGGTCATCAGGCCTTTTTTCTTTCATTTCCAGTCATAGAAGGGTGTAGGTGGTTTTCCTGCAGTACATTTTGTTCATTCTTTAGAATTTGAACATTTCATGTTGAAAGAATGGCTGTAATACAGATGGCATGCTGGAACCAAGTTTTCTTCTCATTTCCACTGCAGTAAATTAAAAATACATCACCATTGAAATCAATGCAATTGTTCCTTGTTTCTATTAAGGTGAAAATTAGGGTGAAAATTACCAGTGGTCTGAATCATCCTTTTGTGCTGTCCATTTTCTTTAATGATAAAGAGAGCCTTCAATAACTACTTTCCTCACTTAGATTTACTGTTCTTATGTTAATTCACAACATTTCTGACAATTCATACACATTAATACTTCACTCTCTCACACACACACAAATACTCATGCACTCACACAATCATAATGAATAGGCTTCATCCAAACTATACCAAGAACAGCATGAGAGTAATAGTTGTGACTAGTAAGTTGTAAAGTACTTAAGAAGGAATGAACAAAGGTGGTGAAGGTGATATGGTGACACCAGCTACTTCTGCTGTTGATCAGGATGTTCTGCAGTTTGAAGGACCCTTGAAAGGGAGGGACACAAAAAGGGATACTGCAGCTACCCAGCTGTGTCACATTGGACAGAGTAGTATGATTCAATATATTTTTCTCTTTTCATTACCTTTTTTAGAAGTATACCTTGTTAGCTTTTCTATATCTCCCCATCTTCTTTTTCTTTTCTTTTTTTCTCTTTATTTTTTCTTTTTCTTTCTTTTTTTCTTTTTCTCTTTCTTTTTTTCTTTTTCTTTTTCTTTTTCTTTTTCTTTTTCTTTTTCTTTTTCTTTTTCTTTTTCTTTTTCTTTTT
>JANHGN010011895.1:0-13308 GCA_024605025.1 Megaceryle maxima
GACTTAAAGGAAGCAAACGGGCTTCATTAGTGAACATAGGTAGAAATTAGATTTTTAGAGGTGTTGTTTTTTTTTTTTTTCCTGTTTTTTTTTTTTTTTTTGTTTTGTTTTTTTTCTGTTTTCCTTTTTTTATTTTTATTTTTTTCCTTTCTTTTTCAGAAATAATGCAGGCACACACTGACAATGACAAGAGACCTGAAAACACCCATAACATGGGTGCAGTGTGGAAAAGCTGTTCTTGCAACAAGTCATTCCTTCAGTGTATTTAGAAGCATTTATCAGTGGTACATCATCAAAACTGTGATGATTTCCTAGCTGACAGAAGGGAATAGTCATGACTTGCACTCAAGTAGCAGCATTTTAAAAGATTACTTTTGGCAGGGAAAGAAGGACATCTTTATTAATGATGTTGCCAAGTGTGGGTTTTGACACCAGAGTGTATAATAGTGTGGACAATTGAAAAAATAATGAAGGTCAGTCTTAAGGAAGTACTTTATTTTTACATGATGTACAGATTGTGACTGGTATATCTGCAAAAGAAAACCACTTACCAATGCAGCTTGTGGTGATAGAGTATGTGGATATCACAACTGATGCTAAGAGAGCTAATTACCACTGACAGCAGCTATAGCAATAACTTCTGGCTCCATAATTGGCTCTTGACCAGTCTAGAGATAGCTAAATTCCTTCCTTTCTTCTCCTACAACTTTGCACATTCTCCCCCCCCAAATGCATACCAGCTGATCTATTTTCCTTCAATACCTCCCATAACCCAAAAAGGAGCTGCTGCTGGATTGCCATTAACTAGCTTTCTGATTTAATTGAGTGTGCAAAAGTGGTAATTGTCTATGCAGTTACCTACTGTGTTGGCAAGCATTTACTCCAGAGATAACCAGCAGCTGCTGATGTTCCACTTGATAGAGTGATCAGTGGCATCAGTCTAGGTAGGTGTAGCACAGGTTGGGAGTCGCAGCTGTAGGGTAAGGCCTTGACATGCATAAATCTGACTCCACACTCCCTTCTCAAGCATCCAAGTGAGTCAGTTGTGTGGCACACTGTAGAAACCACTCTGGCTATGCATTTATTGTCAGTCTCAGTGCATGGCAGCATTAGTAAAGTCATAAATTTTTACGGTCTTGGAAATGCAAAAGAATAAATCCGTCTGCTCAAGTGACTCCTTGTGGTATAATGATCAGAGGTAGCAAGGCATGTTCATTCCTGAGGTCTGGGGGGGTTTGGCCAGGGCAGCTGTGCTGTAATACAAGCTTATGATAATGATATTTTGGGACATGTTTTTTCATTTTGCCTGGTTTAGCCAAGAAATATCAGTTTGCTCAAAAGCGAACAATTGCGAGTAACAGGAGACCACATTTTTACTGACTAGTGACTGTTTCTGGTATTTGCCCACTAGATGGCTGCAATTGTTGAAGGTAAGCACCTTAGATGCTTGGAAGGGGCTTCAGATGACAAAATCTACTTTCCCTTCTCTCCTGGGTTGTTACCCTTATTTTCATTACTTAAAGATCGCAAAGAATTGAGAGGCAGCAGAGAGATGGAATCCCTCAAACCAAAGGTGGAAAATCCACCCTTAGGTGTAAAAGGTGTAAAATCCACCTCAAAGGTGTAGAATCTATTTCATCTTTGGCAATGAAGAACTTGCAGAAAGGGGTCCACTTGTGACCTAATGAAATGTTGTGGCAAACAAGAATTTATGAACTTGAAGGCTACAAGGAACAGCAACAGGACTTAACAAGAAATAAACCTCTTCCTGGATCTTAGAAAATGTAGGGACAAAGGGAGAATTTCCAGAAGACAAGCTCTTAACTTAAAAGAAAGAAATTGCAGGAAATAACAGGTAAAGCAAGAAAGTGAAGGGAGACAAAGAGAAAGAAGTGCATGTACTGTGCCATAAGGATATTACAGGGTTTAATGGTAATCTAAGTAGTGTATAAATGCTTTCTCTCAGCTTTAAATACTGATAATGTTGGCCATGAGGTAAATAGTGGAAAGTGAATGGGAGTGAGTATGTTAAAATGAGTGTGGTGGAAATAAAACTCAGATAAGCTACTCGAATAAGATATGGTAGGTTGCCTAAATACATAAGTCAGTTGGGTTGGAGTGAAAATCCAACTCACCATGCTTCCCAACTCAGGATTAGTCTCTGAGCCTCCAGCAGTTTGTAGGTCATGGACTTAAATATCCAGAGTAAGTGTGGTAAGGGCTGTAGTTATTCACCTTCAGTTTCTTCCTCTTCCATTGACTTGTTCATGTGCTCCCTCAACTGTTTTTAACTTGAATTGTCTACAACATCTCAGGGCAAGGAATTCCAGCGGTTACCTGCAGCTTGACTGAAGAACAACCTCCTTGTGTTTGCTTTGAATGTGTGGAAGAGACGGTGAGGAACAGTGCACTCAAGTCAGGTCAATCTTCAGCTGTGAAACCAACTGGAGAAGTGTAGTTCTAGCAGCAAGGATTTTTAGCACAGTTTATGGCTGACATACAGAATAATTAAGGAGGTAAACAGAAATCAGGACAAAACATTGCCTTGATTGCATAGAGCGTTACATAATGACATAAAATTTCTCTTTGAGAAAAATAATAAGCTGAAGGAAACAGAGTGTGTCAAATGTTCCTCATCCCTGGTGAACTATTTGATACTGTACTGCCTGAGAGACTGTCAGATTGGAGAAGATGGAGATTAATATTAGATAGAGAGTTGTACATAAAATGGAAGGCATGACATACTGTGCTGAAAAGAAACCTGTTAGGCTGCAAGGAGGTGCCTTGAGACCTTGTCTTGGCATGGGTGCCACTTCATGTGTTTGTTTCATAAGCTCAGCATAGAAAATCAAATAAACTGATGAAAATTGGCAGTGATGGATAAAAGGAGAAGCACATCAATACAGATGAAGAACAGATCATGTCATAAAGATAACTTTGAAGATTAATTTGAAGATGACTGCAGCAGAAATGGGATAGAATTTAATAGTACAAATAGCAAATCATTGCATTTTGTAGGCGATTGGAACGTCTGTTATGAACTGTGTCTCTGTAACAGGTAATAGGGACTTAGAAACTTCAGTGTGATTTGGAAGTCAAAAAGACTTATTTACCCTCAGATATTTTGTCAGGTCTGGCATCTTAGAGGCAGAGAAGTATTATTTGCTTATATCTGAAATTTAATTTTCACTCTGTTTACCTCATTTTGAGACATACCAGTTTGGACCAGAGTAGATGCAGAAGTGGAAGAGGAGAGCGGTTATGGAATCAAATCTGATTTGCAGTAAGAAACGAGCAGAGGTTGGTGCGTTAGCTCAGTCAGTGCGGGGGGAGATATGATTATTCTCTGTAAACACACGGGAAGAAGATAAGCTAATTAAAACTTACTAAAAAGAAATTAAATGCCAATGTAAGCGCAAGAACAAACGGCCATAAACTGGCTGTGAGCAGGTAGAAATGTTTTATTTTTTATTTCAATGCAGTTAGATAAGTACATAAAACTTTGCTTCAGTTCCTCTGGTGATAAGAGAGAGTTCATTTCCTGTCTCTGATGAGCCATTTGCCTCTGGCCCCTCAGGAGTCTGTACTGGCAATGCATGCCCCAGTGAAGGGCACTGCCTACTTGGTGATACCTTTCCCGGTGCGGACTATGTGCCAGCCTTGATCAACTGCCAACAAAATGTACAAGAGCCTTGGCACATTCATCTGTGGTTGGTTGCACCAGTTTCCAGAACACAGTGTTCTTCCCACTCTCTTTTGGAGAGCCTTGTCTCATGCTGCCTATTTTTAGCTCCCTTTTTGCCTACTCTCTGTGGTGGAGAGTTTGCCTCCAACCTCTTAAAATGCTTCCCGCGTTCTACTTCCATTTCCTTAATTTCTTTTTTTCACAATCCTCTCTTTCCCTTACTAATTGTAAAGCCTGCACAAGGCTGTCTTTGAGATATTTCAAAAGGACACAACGCTCCTTAAACAGAAGGTTTTCAAATGCTTTCCTCTTTTCTGCCCACGGCCATACTATCTGGTATGTCTACACATTGTCAGATCAGCGTGGTTGTTTTCTGATCCTACTATTAAGATTCTGAGAAAGCTGCATTAATCTTCTATGTCTGTAGTGTAAGACACATCTGGGCAGATTTATATTAATTTCTTGGAAAGTATTGCTCCCAGTGAGCCTAAATGTCAAGAGTTCACAAAGACTTTTCTTTTTTTTTTTTTTATGTGATTGTAGGGCTGGTTTTGTGGTTTCTTTTACAGTACCATTTAATAGAGGGAAGCCTCACTGTCCTGGTCTGTTAGTTCATCACACCTGGGATCTGTTGGAAAATGCTGGACCTGACTCCAGCAAATGCATCTGGCTTTCTTTTGCTTGGGACTGATGGCCTGAGAACATGAGGGATGTAGGCTGTGTGTCTGGATCTTGTTTTGACTTCCCCCCCAGTCAGAGTGAAGAGTTCAAACATGCCTCAGGCATGGACCTGGACTGGGGAGCTGGTCCCACAATATAGGCTGGTGCTATGTAGGCTCTGACCTGTGAGTAGCGTCAATTCATCTTGGGGTAGTTTAAGTTTGTAAAGTTAATCTGAAGAGAGGAGTATCAGAAGCATGGAGAAAACACCTGTTTTGCTCAAAGCCGTGGCAGGTCTGGCAACAAACTTTAGAAAACCTTAACCCCAGACCCAGAAATAAAGTCAGATAAGCAATGAACTCATCAACATCATATTTTATACTGAGATTTTTTTCCATATTTTTCCCCTTGTGTGACCAAGCATATAGTCTCCCCACTCTTCCTTTATATGCACTGCATACCACAAGATGAAAACCCACTCATGGATTTCAGAAATGGAAAATCTTACCATGATCAGAAAGGCATACGAAGAGATGCCCTGGGTTACAGTGCTGTTTCTCATTGCCTTGCATAGCTTAGCTAGTCTGATGTTTCAACAGTGCAAGAGATGAAGGGTGAGCATGTAAAGCAATAGATGACAGGCTGGTCCGTGTCACTGTTATGTCACTCTTCTGTGACTTTCTTTGCACATCACACTTTAAATGACAATGTGATAAATGGTGAGTCTGTACCAAATTATTCCATTTTCCATGCAAGATATGCAAATAGAAATCAGAGTGGTCTTTGGAAAGCTACCTCTTATTTTTTGCTTTCCTTGCAACGAAATATCCATCTCAAATATCTATGGAACATCTGTTCTAATACAAATACACCAGTTACTGCTTGATTTGAGATACATTATAGACATCTGAGACAAGAATAATAGAATCATAGAATCAATCATAGAATCATAGAATGGCTTGAGTTCGAAGAGACCTTAAAGATCATCCAGTTCCAACCCCTCTGCCATGGGCAGGGACTCCTCCCACTGGACCAGGTTGCTCAGAGATTCATCCAGCCTGGTCTTAAACATTTCCAGGGATGAGGCATCCACAACTTTTCTGGGCAACCTGTTCCAGTGTCTCACCACCCTCATAGTAAAGAGAACCTCTTCCTAATGTCTAATCCAAATCTACCCTGCTCTAGTTTAAAACCATTGCCCCTTGTCCTATCATTACTTGCCCTTATAAAAAGTCCCTCTCCAGCTTTCTTGTAGGCCCCCTTCGGGTACTGGAAGGCCACAATGAAGTCTCACTGGAGCCTTCTCTTCTCCAGGCTGAACAGACTCAATTCCCTCAGCTGGTCCTCATAGGAGAGATGCTCCAGCCCTCTGATCATCTTTGTGGCCTCCTCTGGACTCTCTCCAACAGATCCATGTCCTTCTTGTATTGGGGGCTCCAGAGCTGGATGCAGTACTCCAGGTGGGGTCTCTCTGGAGCAGATTATAGGGGCAGGATCACCTCCCTTGACCTGCTGGCCATATATCTTTTGATGCAGCCCAGGATACCGCCGGCTTTTTGGGCTGCCAGTGCACATTGATGGCTCATGTTAAGCACTTCATCAACCAGCACTCCCAAGTCCTTCTCTACAGGGTTGCTCTTAATCCACTCATCACCCAGCCTGTATTTGTGCTTGGCATTGCTCCGCCCCAGGTGCAGGACCTAGCACTTGGCTTTGTTGAACTTCATGAGGTTGGCATGGGACCATCTCTCCAGCCATTCAAGGTCCCTTGGGATGGCAATACTTCCCTCCAGTGTTTCAGCCGCGCCACAGAGCCTGGTGTTGTTGACAAACTTGCTGAGGGTGTGCTCAGTCCCACTGTTCATGTCACTGACAAAGATGTAAAACAGCACCAGTCCCAGTACCAATCCCTGGTACTGAGCATGTCCATTGTTTATTTCTTACTTTTTGTGCCAGTTTGCTAAAAGCCCTCCCAATATTTTCTATAACCATCTCCTTTTTCTTCTTTCATATCTCTGTTAAAGGGAGCATTCTGAGAACAAGATTTTTTTTTCTCAAGTTTCTGACTGTGTTAAGGGCTGCAGGACGCAGAAGGAAACCTTGAGGTGTTTCAGTTGGTTGTTAGGTAATTTTTGTGAAAACTGATAAATGATGATGTTACAAATAAGAACAACTGTGGGGAGCTGGGAGAGGAGCATGTCCACATGCTTCTTTCCCAGCTTCCAACAGTTATTCTTATATCCTATCATTTGCTATCTCCAAAATGCATGGAGATCAGGGAAATATTTCTTGAACTATTTAAAGGAATGCAGGGACATTCTGAACATATGTCACCAGCCTGTACTCATCAGATGACCCTGGGTCACAGTGACCATGTTAACATCAGACTAATAAGGGATACCAGGGAGAAACTGTTAAGGAGGACTGTTCTACTTAGGCATAGCTGACACTTTTTTCCCCATAATGAGAATACCTTCAACAACCTTCCTGAAACTCTGTGTTGACACTTGATATTCTCCAAAATAGGGAGAGATTGTTCCAAGATTGATTTGTACCCTGATCTAGTTGAGAGGCATCTCTGCCCATGACAGGGAGGTTGGATTAGATGATCTCTAGGGTCCCTTCCAACCTAGGCCATTCTGTTCTGTTCTGTTCTGTTCTTGGTGATGCCCGATGGTAGGACAAGGGGTAATGGGTGGAAGCTGAGGCATGGGAAGTTTCACATAAACATAAGGAGAAATTTTTTCACTGTGAGGGCGACAGAGCCTGGAACAGGCTGCCCAGGGGGGTTGTGGAGTCTCCTTCTCTGGAGACATTCAAAACCCACCTGGACACGTTCCTGTGTGACCTGCTCTAGGTGACCCCGCTCTGGCAGGGGGGTTGGAATGGATGATCTTTTGAGGTCCCTTCCAGCCCTTGACATTCTGTGATTCTGTGATTTCTTGGACTGAACATCCTGCATGACTTCTCCCAGCAAAGCTGACTCAGTGTGCTGGCTAGTGCAACACTGGGCTCATGGCAAGGAAAATACCACTCCCTTTTTGTGACTGAGTCCTTTTAGGCTCCCCTTAGTGCATCTCCTGGCAA
Source organism: Megaceryle maxima (assembly GCA_024605025.1). NCBI lineage: Eukaryota > Metazoa > Chordata > Aves > Coraciiformes > Cerylidae > Megaceryle > Megaceryle maxima. Next base: position 7,433 of record JANHGN010011895.1, read on the forward strand.
TGATTAGGAACATCTACTTATTTTTTTAAATACTACTCCCCCTCCCATAGACTCCAGTCCTGTGAAGTCCTTAGGAAACATACCAAGATCTGAAAAGCTATTGTTTGGTATTTCAAATCCTGGTCCCTTTATGTCCAGCTGGTGGGAAAAGAGGAGAGAGAGAAAGAAAGAAAATAGGAAGGCGGTGGCAGGGAATGGGGGGATGGTTAGAAGTTTAGTGCAAAATGGATAGAACTGGGGATAAAAGGATCCAAAGGATGGAGAAAAGTAGGACAAAAGTAGAGTGAGGTCATACTTAGTGTTGGTCCTGCTGGGTGTTTCACTAGGGACTCTGTGCAATCAGGGGGAGGTTTTGTCCTATGAAATAGCCTGTAGGGAGAAGTAAGTAAAAGTACAGGCACCTCGCTAAGACAAAGAGTAAAAAAAAAAAAAAAAAAAAAAAAAAAAATTCAGAATACCATCAAGAAAGAGAAAGGATAAATATCTAAGAAGTATCTGGAATATAAAGGTGGGAAAAAAAACCAACCCAGACCAACAAATAAAAAGCAAGTATTCTGTTAAGTGGCTTCCTGCCAAGGACAGATAATTTTATCTCTCTGTGGCGCATTTCTTTCCACTGCAGGATGGAGCCATGGATGCTCTTCCAATTTTTCAGAAATATTCGAAGTCTAGGAGTTGTTTGGATTGCTACTAGCAGTGGATAATGTATAGTGAGAGAGGCTTGCTACAGGGATGTAGTCATCTTGGGAATGCCAAGACAAAGACAAGTTCATAAGGGCCACCAATATGTAACAGTGCTACTGAGAATTCATGGGAAAAAAACAAGGACATATTTGATGAAGATGTAGAAAGAATTAGCAACACATATTAAAAAGAATTCACAATATTAATACACAAAGAGTTGACATGTTGTAACTGTAAAATTTTCCCCTCCTATAGTAAAAGAACATTTTTTTTTTTAACTGTTTAAAATTTAATACAAATTTTTCTTTTGATTTGAGTTTGCCCCTCCCATTCTCATCTCCAAGCTGCAGGTCATCAGACTTTTTTACTGCCTATGATGGAAAAAAATCTTCAGAATAACACTTTATCTTTGATTGTCTGGGCCAAACACACAGCATATTTACAAAGTCTGATATCCTGTGGCAAATGAAATTATTGTCTGTATATAATCTGATGTTGTGCTTCTGATAAATGCATATATAATATGCGAGCTACATGGGAAGCTTTGTATGGGATTATTTGGCACACAGTTGGGTCTTTTTTTTTGGCTGAAAGGAGTTTGTGAAATGGGTTGCACTAGTAACAAATGAAAATTATAATGTCTTTCATCTTTAACATCGCTGTTAAAGTGGCTATTCTTTACTGCAAAATCTTAATAATCTTCACCAGTTGCTTGAACCTTTGGCTATAGTTATAACTTCCTTACCAATCCCTTCAGTATCTAACTTCATCTTTATCTCAAGCAAAGTTACATTATGCAAACTGTTGGATGATGTTTTTTTTTCTTCAGCACTGCTATGCCTTAAACTTCCATGGAAAGGCAATGTGTCCTTGTGCAGGAAGGCCAAAGGTCTCCTGGGGTGCATAAAGAAGAGTGTGGCCAGCAGGTTGAGGGAGGTTCTCCTTCCTCTCTGCACTGGTGAGACCACATTTGGAATATTGTGTTCAGTTCTGGGCTCCTCAGTTCAAGAGGGACAGGGAAATATTAGAAAGAGTCCAATGGAGAGCTACAAAGGTGATGAAGGGACTGGAACATCTCTTTTATGAGGAAAGGCTGAGACCCCTGAGGCTGTTTAGCCTGGAAAAGAGCAGTCTGAGAGGGGATCTTACCAATGTTTACAAATATCTGAAGGGTGGGGGTCAAGTAGAAGGGGCCAGTCTCTTTTCAATGGTGCCCTGTGATAGGAGAGAGGTAATGGTAGCAAGGGGAAATACAGAAAGTTCCACCTCAACATGAGGAAAAACTTCTTCACTGTGAGGGTGACAGCCTGGAACAGGCTGCCCAGAGAGGTTGTGGAGTCTCCTTCTCTGGATGCTTTCAAAACCTGCCTGGATCTGTTCCTGTGTGTCCTGCCCTGGGTGATCCTGCTCTGGTAGGGGGGTTGGACTCAATGATCTCCGGAGGTCCCTTCCAACCCCTACCATTCTATGATTCTACGATTCACTTGAGTCATGGCAAAGTTTGGGCCATGGTCAGAAAAACAATGTTAGAAGAAGTTTGGACAGGCTTCAGTTCTCTTATATTTCAAATGATATTTGCAATAAAGACAAAGAATTATAACCAAAGGATTGCATTTTCAACACTTAGGAATCTAAAAAAGATATGATAGACAATAAGAAGTATAAAAGCATAAGGTTATAGTTGAAGTTGCATGTGAGCAGCAAGACCCAGTTTTTTGAAGGAATGCAGATCTATTTCTCTGACTTAGAGATAAGTTTGTGCTGGACACTCAGCTGTAATTAAGGATGGAATTTCTTCTGAACTTCATTTTTTTGGCTGCACTGGGAGACCTGCTGGTGGTTTCATTTAATGAGGGTATCCCCACAGAGTTTCCGTCTCCAAAATTCTGTGATTAAGAAATAAAGAATGCAAAAGCTATGAATACTGAGGAACCTTACATTATTCTTATTACACTGATCTACAAACCAAGAGTGGACTCCTTGTTGTCCTGAGGTGTCCTACAGAACTATCACATGTGTTTTGAATTGAGAACTTGATGACAAGGGTTCCTGGTGGTCTGCAGGCTGTCAGTGATCGGTGGCTGCCTGGATTTGGGATCAGCTCATTGGTTTGATACAGACTTTTACATATTCTCTTGGTAAGAGACACCCAAGTGTCTTCTACTGATGCCTCACATGTGGCTATACTGCTGCAATATTTGGCTCGTTCTTTCTCCCATTCTTCTTTTCCAGTGCTTCATCTGAGTAGGGCCAAATGCAGGACGCTACACATTTCTGATGGATAAAGGCAAGGAGAAAGTGCTCCTTTTTTTTTTTTTTTCTGGAAGCATAAGGAGTTGCTGGAAGTTAAAGTTGTACTTCTATCTACAGGCTGACAGCATAGCTACCACATGCTTTTGAATATCACTGCTGCCATAATGGAGGAATTGGGTCATGCTCTATGAGCTATGTTGTGAAAGGCTGGTAAAACACCACTGCTTTTATGAACACTGGGTTCCCACCACATGTTTTAGTTCCAACTTTTGTGATCATTGTGATCACTGCAACAGTAAAGCTCGCAACCAAGCCAGGAATGAAAGAATTGCCAAGGTGAACAACATAAGATAATTATTTCAGGTTTGACTGAGAGTTCAGCATCTGTCCTTTGTGATGTTAGGGATTGCTAAAATGTTATTGTCAGCAAAGTACCTGCAACCCCGTGGCCAGAAGCTTTAGGGATGAAAAAGCTATCTTCTCCCTCTATTGATAACAAGGGTAAAGTGTTGTTATGCAGAGCTTCATTTGCAAAAGAGAAATTCAAGAGGTAGTTAATCATAGTTTCACTTCTGCTTTGGGAGTTTAGTAGAAGTGTTATCTTGTAGCAAAGACTTAATTTCCATGTGTTAAGGGTAAGGGCTGGGCCAGCCACTAGACAAATGAAAGATGCTCTCTATTAACCTCTCTCTCTTCCCAACGGGGAGAGAAACTTATGGATTAGAAAAGAAAACTAAAACTGCTTTAATGAAAATAATAACAAAATGAAATATAAAAAAATAGAAACAAAACTAATAGCAAGCTTCATTTCCTTGATGGCAATTATGTTACTGTCATCACTGATGCTGTGGAACCGGCACTGGGGAAGTGCTGGACTCAACAGCAGATGGCAATTGGATTTAGGAACTGGATTCTAGAACTAGATTCAGGAATGCACAGACTGGGATTGAAGGCACAATGGAAAGTCTTCCTCAAATGCCGACCATTGAAGAAGAGAGCTTAATCCTTGACATTCTTCAGTTTTATGTTGAATATGATGTATATAAATAATATAGCAGGTATAATAATGGGTATAAAATTGAGCATAGAAGGTTCCACCTCAACATGAGGAGAAACTTCTTTCCTGTGAGGGTGACAGACACTGGAACAGGCTGCCCAGAGATGTTGTGGAGTCTCCTTCTCTGGAGACTTTCAAAACCCACCTAGACATGTTTGTGTGTGGCCTGCCCTAAGTGAACCTGCTTTGGCAAGGGGGTTGGACTTGATGACATCTAGAGGTCCCTTCCAACCCCTACCATTCTATGATTCTATATGGAATTGAATACTTTGTTGGTCAGTTTAGAGGACCTTTTCCTGTCTGCTCCTCCCTGCAGGTGTGACCTCTTATTTACTGCACCCTTAACATGGTACACAAGATTTAGCAGTGACCTTGGTCATCATAGGAGCAAGTATAAACAAGAGTTGTTTTGTGTGTCAGTCTTTGGTAGTAACTACAAACAACTATAGAGTGTTGTCACTGCTAGAAGCAGACATTGCCTGCCAAAATACTCCGTTAACATCAGAAAGTGCAGTTTGTTAGAAGAGACTGAGATGAAAAGCAAAATCACTGCACAGAATTAGCTCTCTGCTAGCTCAAGCCAGGACACTGTTCTGTCAAGACTTTCTCCTCAAGGTTGCTGCACAAGATTTCTGGGGTCTCTGTTGCAATGGACTGAATGTAACATGGGTGATGATAGGGAGGGCCTTGCAGTGGGAGGTGGTACACAGGACAGTAGCACCCTACTCACTTCTTCTGCCACTCAGGGAGGCTGGAACACTGTTTATGTAATGGACTAATGCTCCCACAGTAGTCCAAGCAAGCTAAACCCCCAAGAACTAGAGATGGACATACCGAGAGAAAACCAGGCTTCTGCTTTGCATTGCCTGTGAGAGGTGGAGAAGCTGTGGAACTGTCTTTGTCACTAGGGAAAAGGGAGTTAGAGAGAAACATCTACCAAGGACATTAGAAAGAGATGAGAGGGGTACTCTATTTACCTTATCCACTATATTTCAGTATTTTGTTTGTTTGTTTGTTTTTCCTGAAGTTCACGATTGCCTTCCCCATCCTTTTCTAAAGCCTTTATTTCTACAGTCTTGGTGTCCTTGAAAGTGAGAAGTAAGGTAGGTAGTAGTCCTAGGCAAGGCTCACTGAATTTCCCCATATTTCTGTATTAGTCTTGAACCAGTCCTGGTATTTATCACAGGACAAACCCACAGATGCTAATGTCTAAAAGACACGGGACCCAGAGGGTGGCCAGCTGCAGACCGTGGCAGTGCAGCGGGGGGAGTCACAGCCCTTTCCCTTCGTGGGCTCTTCAGTGCTGCACTTTCCCAGGACAGATTCCCAGGGCTTATCTCAGGGACTGGTGACACCAGCCACAGGGCAGCCTTTTGCCCTTCTAAATCATTGCCTTCTGTTGGGGTGAAACTTCACTAACTAGCTAATGACTGCAAGTGGAAAGAGCCAGCATTTCAGAAAATACACTGGTTCTGTTTTTCTCCTCTCCCTTCCTTCCCACTGGCAGCTTGGGTGGGACCCGACAACTGCTTTCTGCTGCCTCCATGGAGTGAGAGTGCTCTCTGTGCCACAGTAAACTTTGTCTCTGTTAAATCAACCCTAGAGGCTTAAAATACACTTCTAAAGGCCCTTTTGTCTGACTGGTGCCATGTCCTGTATCCCTGGTGCTGATCAAATTATGTTGATTTTACTCGCCACTTTTCGGTTACCTTTATAGCATTTTATTTCTGAAGTCCTCTGCCAACAGTCCAGTTTCAGGGCTGCATACCTATCAGAACTGGGAAAATAATTTTTAAAACTATTATTGAGAAACTATTTTAAATGCATCCTACACAAAATGAAACAAAACCTGAGCACTTGAGTCTCATTTTTAAAAAGAAAA
>JANHGN010011899.1:0-19210 GCA_024605025.1 Megaceryle maxima
TTATAGATTCACATCTGGGATTTTTTTTTTTTTAATTTTTTTTTTTTTTTTACTTTTTTATTTTTTTAATTTAGTTTTCAGGCACACACACTGAAAAGGACAGAACCTCCACTCAGGTTTTTATTAGTGTTGGAGAAATACATATTTTTTTTAAAAAGAGGTCAGTCTGATCCAGAACAATGCTGCCACAGCTGCCACAACTCCCCAGTCAGTGCTTGGTTTGACAAAGGCTTTGCACTGGAATCCCAGCCTTCATTGGAAAGGAAAATTTAGGGAAGTGCCAGAGGATCACCCTGGACTCCTCTCCTGTGTTCACTGAGCCCAGCTGTTGGAGAACTCACATTTTAATGCATTTAGGGAAAGATTAGAAAATTTTGTTTAGTTGCCCACTTTTCTCCCCTCTCCCACATTTTGCCAGTGGGAACCAAAGGCCTCTTTAACTTGTCATGCCAAGGTGATGTCAAATTCCCATACAGGAAAGATACACTAACCAGAGCTAATACCACTGTTACTGCTTCATGTTAACTTTACTACAACCTCCACTCAATGCAATTTGTTCACCTTCTGTATACACCTCGTATTTTTACCTTCCAACAAAGGACTCCACACAAAATCACCCATTCTGGTGACAAAATTTATCAGACTAAGAGCCTTAAACTTATGCAGTACAGTTAAATAAAATGTCAACATGAAAAACAAAACAAAACAAAACAAAACAACGCTATTAAGAAATCTGAATACTTGTCAGAAATCTTGGAGAGCATGTGTGCCAAACCACAGCTTGGAAGCCACAGCCAACTTTCTACAGGGTTCCCCACTGGGCTCCTGCCAGCTCTCAGCAGTCATCAGGAGGATGGCTTTTTCAACCTGGATTTGGCTTGGAAGAGCTAAAAAAAAAAAATCAGGAGTCTGCTTCAAACACCAAGGAGTGTTTCCATCAGCGATACTCTGAGCCCATTGTTGTGCTGTCAGCTAGCAGAAGACCTTGCAGATGCAGGCTCTCAGAGGTTTAGATTTCCACAGGGAAAGTCTGTTTTTTCTTTTTTTTTTTCTTTTTTCCTTTTTATGTATCAAATTTTTTTATAGGAGGCTCACACTGCATTTGTGATATCCTGAGGTAATTAACTATTTATATTGAATAGGAAAACTGTTGCTTAAACCTACATTTAACCAAAACAGGCTGTGGAGATAAAAATAATAAAAGCAAGAGACAGATTAGGTAGAAATACAAACTACCATTAATGGCCAATCCTGAATACATTCATATTTTTACCATTATTCATCACAGTCCCACCAGTAATTCTAATAGGACTCCTTACCAAGTAGCTCAGAGTGTCCTTAAGTTTTTTTTCTCAAACAACAGCAAAAGTTCCCCTTGGGAATTTGGGATGCAGCTTTCAAATATGCACATATGACCTTAGGAGAAGAAAAAGCCATTTAAAATTAATGAAACAAGTGCACTCAAGTCACACAGGCAATGTCTCCACCTGCACAGGGCAGGCTTGTGACACATACCATACATTCTCTGGCCATGCTCCTGGCTCTCTGGCAGGTGTTGCATGTGGCCAGAGCATCCTCCCGAGTGCACATTGAGCCACACTCAGTCCACATAGGCCACAGAAGCAAAGGTTTGGGCCAGCACTGGCCATGGGCTCTATCCCTCAGAAATGCTTGGAGTATCAGGCTCCCAAGCATGTGCCTGCACCTATGCTTATGTACAGAGAACCCCAATGTTGGGACAACTTGAACTTGAGAACAGGCTCAGACTTCTGGTCTAGACAAATCCTAAGGTGCTTTCTGAAAATACTACCTTTGGTTCTTCTCCTGCCTGTAACTTGCTGTCTTTCGTCTGATTTACAAACTTCCCTTTAATTGGCAGAGTTGATGAGAGCAATCCCTGCGCAAGCTGTGGGACTGGTGTCTTCCATGGGCATTTCTCTGCTTGAGCAAGGGCTGCACAATTTGGCTTCAAGTAGGAGACACCACTCCCCATGGAGAGATGTTTGCAGATGCCTTTAACCACTATCAAGGGAGATGAGAAAAGGGTCTCATTTCCCTTGCTCTCCTCCAATTATCTGTTGTGTTGTTTTTTTTTTCCTCGAAAAAACAAATTTTGTAAGTACAACAACAAAAATAGTTTAGCACACTAGGTGTGTTTTTAAATTCAAGATGGAAAAAATATTTCCCTCTAAACCAACATCTGTTTTCTGCAAAATCATACAGTGTCCTCTGTTTTACCTATATAAACTTGCAAGCACCAAGACATATGCTTCATCCCACAGAGAGAAAAGTCCTAGTATTTTAAGCATGCTTTCAGCTTCAATGGGACAACTCACAGGAGTGAAGCCAAACATACGCTCCAGTACTTTCAGCATTAGGTCCATGGCACAAGATGACCATGATTTCAGCATGAATTGCATTAGACACAAATGACAATATTTCATCAGGAACAAAATATGCCAAGCCAGTCCACATAGTCTCTCTTTCCTTTTTTGAGCAAAGCTCTTGGTAGCCTCTGATTTATCCCCTCACTGCCCTGTAATCTCTTTAGTTTATCTGGCCTCTCTGAGAGCAAGCAAGGAGGACGCTGCAGCTTTCCCTGATGGGGTCCTCAGCCAGCATCAGGGACATTAATCACCTGTGATTAATGATGTTCACCAGCATGAAGAGTGACTTCGGTGGTCTGTGATCCCAACAGTCCCTGATAGCAACCCGCTGCACTACTACATGGTGAAAGGACAGTGTTTTCTTCCTCTTACATTTGTTTATCTTAATGCAACTGCTAAGGCTGCAGCTGGGATCAGGGTCCTATTACATCAGACAATGTATAAGCACATGCAAGGAGTACATCCCTGCTCCAGCGAGCTTATCGGCAAAGTAGACACAGCCAGACAAATTGACCATAACTGCAGATTAAGTCAGCAAGAGAGCCAGAGAAGGATCCAGAACACTTAGTTCTCAGTCTCCCTGCCTCCACCTCAACCTCCAAGTGCCACTTCAGATTAGAGCTGTGAAGTTAAAGACAAAACTCTTTACTTGTCAACAGAATAGCATGATGGTCTTCTAGCAATAAGAGACAGGCTTCATAGCTTCCCAGCAGTTTGTACTGTATTCTGAAAAACTACCTAGAGTAATCCAGGAGACAGGTTTCAGGGAAGGACTATGGTAGGAGACCACACCTTTGTATTTCACAAGATGCATGCATTTAAAATTCATGGCTTTTCAATGAATTTTACATGTATGTTTAGTACAATGAAAAACAAAGTAATGTTTGTTTTTTTTACTTTGTCAATAAAGACTTTGTATTAATCATCAGTTACATAAATCTGATGACAATACCTAAGAAAACAGTAGTCACAAGCAATGCCTGTTGATTTGAAGTTCAGGGTGCCAACCTGTACCTGTGCTGCTGGAAAAGATTATAACTCTCTGACCCAACCCTATGATCTTACAATCTACTCCTTGCTGGATGTTTCCAGTCAGATTAGCCAGATCAAATTTTTCAGATGCTCACTGCCCAACTCATTTTGAGCTAAATGAGTGATCTTGAAAGCCTGGTCCAGCCTAGCCTGTTTTACCCTGACTGAAGCTGATGAGGCAGAATTCATTCTCCTAGAGATCTGACAGGCAGCTGAGGGCAATAAAATCTTCCACTGCCTTAGCTTGATCCAGAGGCCACACAGATGAAGTCAGCAGATGTGGAACAGCATCGCTGCCCTGGGTGTATTAAGTCCTGGTGCATGCTGGTCTGCTGATGAATTATCAAGCTGATTTCAAAGAGGAGAAAGCAGAGTGTGCCAAAGGTTTTAAATAAACTATAAAACATTTGAATTAAACAAATTTTAGATCACACCATGGTGTCACATTCTGTCCCATCTCAGAAATTAACTCGTTTCCATCTAAAGAGTGTCCTAACTATACTCTGCTTTGGTTTCTTAACTCCTGCCATCCTGGTCCAATATGTTCAGCTTATTTTCCAGCAGACACAGATAAAAACAAAACTATGAAATCAATTTTAAAAGTATATAAAAATCTAAATCCATCAGTTCATAATTCCTATTTTCTTTGATAACGATCTTCTAATACAGACTGGATACTGACCAATAGCAGTTTTTTATTTTCTACTGATGTGAACTGAAAACTTTATTTGACATTTATTTTAAAAAGATACATTGACTGTTTTTTTATAAATACTAATTAATCACATTTGGATGGGCTAAATCTACAAATACACTATCTGAACAATATTTACTAATTGCATCTTTATTGCCTTCTCTCTCTGAAGCCTGTTTACTCAACCCATACACTGAAGATTTATGCAGTGGCAAATGCTCCAATTTTGGGCTTGTGCCTGTTCTAAAAGCTTTGAACAAAGCAGCCCTTGAGGCCATGTACTTCTAAAAGAGTTTAAAAAGCCCAATGGGCCTCCTAACTTACTCTGCAACAAGTCATATCCCATGAAGAAACTCACTTCTGTACAGCACAAAACCCAGCCCAAGAGAAGGGAAGAAAAAAAAGCAAGGTCCCCTGCTGCTCTGTCTGGCCAGAATCATGTCTTTTACTGCCCATATCCTCTAAAGAAACGATGCTTTCATGATATACTACCCTAATACATCATCAAGTGACAGTTTTCTCATGATACTGTATCCTCAAAGATGTGATGCATGCCAGAAGCAGCAACAGGAGATCTCAGCTGGAGGAGGGAAAAGGTAGGAGTTTTTATTGTCTTCCAATTTTTTAATCTACACATTATTTTAGTGGGGTTTTTTGGTTTTGTTTTGTATTTTTGTGTGTGTGTGTGTGTGTGTGTTTGGTTGTGTTTTGTTTTGTTTTTTTTTTTAATGCTATTTTGTCAGGAAAATCCTTGACAATTCTAGCTTCATAATCCAGAGGAATCCTAGAATTTTCCAGTAGTAGCACAGCTCTTAATCTGGAAAGTAGAAAAAAAAAAAACCAAGAAACAACAAAACAACCCAACAAAACCCTCTTCATTTAATTGAAGGAAGTTTTGAAATAGGAAAGAAACATTCAAGGATCGATCAACAACCAAATAAAAATAGTAGCCCAAGAGAAAGCAACAAGAGTCTGTTTTCTATTCTAAAAATACTTAGGCAAGAGGCCTCCAGACACTGGTGCTTTAATGAACTTGCAAGAAAACTGAGTGCTGACCCTGCATTTGTTTTCTTACATGATCTTGCCTGTGCTACACAATGGTACTAGAAAAAAAAAAAAAGAGGTTCTTCACAGTGCAGAGAGAAGGGGAAACCTCCAGTTTGTCTGTACAGAGAAGAGTGGGAAGCGACAAGGATCAGGAGCATTTCAGGCAGGACTCCTTGAAGGAGGCAAGAGCTTTTGGAGTCTTTTAAAGCTGCATACATTTCAGAGGGGCTCACTCCTTTTTGCTGCAACTGCTCCATGCTAGTGAACTCTTGGAGGAGCAGCAGGGAATCCCACCTCAGGGACAGCTCATGACAACAGTCATCCTCAGGCAGGCTTCAGTCAGTGGGTGTCAGCAAGAGAAGGCTCAGGCCACAGGAGAATTTTGTCAGAAAAGCTTATGCCACAATGATTTGACACATCTCATTTCTTCGTGTTTTTACTTCACAGAATGGTTTGGGTTCACAAGGATCTTAAAGATCATCTAGTTCCAAGTCCCCTGCCATGGACAGGGACAGCTCCCCCTAGACCAGGTTGCTCAAAGCCCCATCCAATCTGGTCTTGAACACATTCAGTGGTGGAGCATCCACAACTAAATAGCTACTCAGACTTCTGATGCAAAGCAGGAAGGTAGAATAAGCTTTGCTTCATTGTGATCAACTGCACTGCCAAATTAAGTTAGATCATGACTTTCAAAACTTCAGCCAATGCTGTAGCTACTAGGAGAAAAAGCGTATTTTGACTGGTGGACTAAGCAAAAGTGATAGGGAAGTTATTGAGAGGCAACAAAAAGCCAAAGCTGTCAAAGTCATTTTCATAGTCCTTGAGCTGATTTTGACCATATTTTATGGCCTGGCCCTTGCTGGTTTTGGGTGAGATGTAGCAGCCATCATTCACAGCAGTGATCACTTAGCCACATGATAATACCATTGCAGTCAATGAAACCACCCATGTGAGTTCAGAGGTTAGAGCCAAGCTCTTCAGCACAGACACATGCACAATGCCCTATTTACTAGGTAAACTCAGTAAATTAAACAGTTATTTTTAAAGACTGCTCTGGAAAGAAGTTTGCTGTCCAAAATAAGAAATTAATACCGCACAACCACTTTATGCTTGAAAAATCCAGCAGTTAAAAAATGTTTTTGCATAATTGTAGCCCTGCAGGGACAGTTCTTGCTTCTGAAAAGCAAATTCCATTCTTTCTGTTTTGCACATGTAAAAAGAAACAGATTCTGGTATGCCCAAAGTTTGAAAATCTCAACAATAATAATATGTTGAATAGAAGCCATACAAACAGATTTTTATTCAGCCTGTGCTCACTTCACTCCTCCCTTTCCCCTGCCTCACTTGCACTGCTGGAAGTAAAAAAAAAAAAAAACCAAAACTGTTTCTGACAAGTAAATGGAGCTGACATTAGAGAGAAGCTCTAAGGTGAATGGGTATGCACCGGCCATTTGTCATCTTGACAAAATGATTTTGTCACCAGTGGGACACTCTAAAGACATCTGAATGGTTGGTCACCACCACCACCATTTCTTACAGCTTATAAAGGGACCCATGGGACCAAGAACACAACCTGCTTTTAGAAGTGACTCCTGCACTAGTACCTCTTGATAGATGTAAAGGCAGTGTGATATATCACATACCATTAAGATCTTTGCTTTTCTATTTACATAAGTATGGAGCACAGATAGCATCTTGTTAACCAAATTAAAGAGTCTCAAATGTCAGGCAAGGGATTACGACTGGCTCAAAGTCCACAGTGCTCATGAGGTAGCCAGAGATTATTTCGTTGTGTGGGACAGCACCACTCTCTTTGAAGAGCAAGAACTCAGGCAGCAATGCTATTACCCAGGCAGATGGGTAGAAAACACAAGGTAGGCAGAAAGAAGGTCTGAAATCCAAAGGTTTCACACTTTTAGCTTAAGAAGGGGTCTTAATGATGAAAGACTCAAGTGCCATGTAAAAATGAGAACCTGGGGCTGAAGTGAAGGAAATAAAAAAGTATCCACTTGAGGCTTTAGAAACTTATATTTTGTTAACCATACCTTCTTCTGAAATTCAAGAAAGCCCTTGTTGCCAAGTAATAGCCCAATGTGGGTTGGAAGAGCAACGGTGTTTCATCCAGCCTGTCCACACTGCTGCATTTTACACAAGCAATTGAAAGGCACTTCTGTAGCCAAGAGAAGAGTGGGAAATTTCCTGACCAAGATGAGATCACTAATCTCTGCATCCATGACTCTTGGTATGTTTGATAACAAACTACTTTTATCCCACAGCCTCCAACTACTAAGTTGTATGATGTAAGAGGGGATGCTCCTATCACCCAAGTCAGAGCAGTGAACCCTGAATGGTATAGCACGAGGTACTTGGCCCCTAAACAGACAGAGGGAGTTAGGGTAAAGCCTCGTACTCAGCTCCTGTCAGCTCTCCACTTGGCATGTCAGCTATAAGAAACCCCTGTTCTGAGTTGTCTTCTCAAAGGAGGAGACAAGACAGCGTGGCCTTCTTTTGCCAACAGCCCAACATAAGCACTACTCAGTGGGTTAACAAATCCTTCAATGCTAACAGTAATTTATGGTCAAAGTCACAGGCTGTCCACAAACACACAATAGTAATATTAAGTCTCTGGAAGATGCTTAAAATCATTTTAGAGCTCTGGTTCCAGAGGCATATGTAGCTTTGTTGGAGTCAGATCACATCCACATCTCAATTAAAGCTCTGTCTCACCAGTACTTCTCGTGCTATTGTGTACATAAGAGGTAATGCCCAGCAAGCAGGCTGAAGCTGCCTGCTCATCTCTACAGATGGCTGCCTTCCAGCAAACCTCCCTTTTGTTGTAGGTGATTTGCTTTCTTTTTCCCTTTTTGTCTCCCGCCTTTGTATGCTTCCATATGTGGACTGGTTTAATTACACCAAGAAACCCAATGACATCAAAGATATTAATTTTATGCCAAAATGTTTACATATAGTTTTAGGCATGAAATATGCACCCTTCATGTAATAAGTAGCACATAAACCCACTCCAATTTCTTACTATCATGGCCTACAGTTCTAGATATTTTTTAAATTTTCATTTTGGATTGATTTTGGGGTAAACCAGTTCTCGCCTGAGAACTGGAAACCTTGCCAAGTTAAATCAGAAGTATACAGACATTTTTCCAGAAGCTATACAAATCACATGTTCTTGTTTCCTCCATGTTTAGATGTTAAACAAGCTCTGGTTCAGTATCAGTGCACTGTACTGCAGCTCAGATGTCCACACCATTGACTTTCTTCAGAACTGCTGCATGTGTTTAGAACACAGACTATGCCTCAAGCATGTGTCTCTTGAAAAGGTTTCTTACACTACAACACAATATTTTAATACATAATGATTTTAATTATCCAACATTTTTTTATCCACTGCTTTTACAAACAACCCCATCCACTAACCCTTGGTGTACAGGCTAAAAAGCTTGCATGCTTTGCATTTTGCTTGCCAACACAATTTTATTAATTCATTTTAATCACAAGCATTTGCCAGATTGAATTACCAATCCACCTAACTCAGTTAACTGCTCCAGGTCTCCCTAGAGATGGGTACTTGGGTGGGTGGGATAAAGTGCTAAATATGAAAATGATCAGCTGAGAACTGCCATATACATAAAAAAATACATCCTCTGTCACAAGCAGATGATCAACAGTCACCCTGGAGCAGGAGAGATGGCTGCTCTTATCAGTATTTTAAGTCCTACAGGTAACACTTCAGCTAATAGCCTTATCTCAAGGCCAGCCACCCTGCCTGGCTCCTTCCTGCCCCAGTGATTTCCAAGCAGCACAACCTGGACGTCTTTCACTATCTGGTACAATCAGATCATAACTACTACGCAGCCCCAGAGCAGTCGTTTTTTAGTTCTTCCCCATCTCTCCCAAACTATGTGTCACAGGACAATCAAGGTCTATTATTCTGTAGCCACTAATAAATCATAAGACAAAATAGAAAATAAGATATTAAAGTATGACCCTAGTTGGTCATCAGATCATTGCATTGGAACCAATTATATGGTTCTAAATCTTGGGGAATATCCAATTTTCAGAGAAGCCAGGTAATATAATTCAATATAAAGATGTCAGGAACATCTAAAAAAAAACCCCAAACCAAAACAACAAACAAAACCAAATGAAACAAAAAAACAACCAAACAAAAACAATCAAACCAACAAAAATCTTAAAAAAAAACCCCCAAGGAAACAAAACTCAAACCACAGAACTTTTACCTATGAGCTGTCACAAATCTGATTTTCTTGGCCAGGTCTCTACAACACATTGGCTTGCATCCCCCAAGTAAGGAGGAGTGCAGAGCTGTTGCTTCCATGCCTCAAACAAGACCTTTAGCTATGAAAGAGGAGGTGAGCCATAATATGGTCATGTGGAGAAAGAGGCAGCTGGCCCTGCAGCCAAAAGGGGAGCCTGGGGTTACACTGAGCACCTTAGCAGCCCAGGGTTAATGGCTAGACTCAATTATCTTAAAAGGTCTTTTCCAACCAAAATGATTCTATGATTCTATTACCTGGTTTTCAGTGTGAAGTAGCAACAGCAGTCAACTTCTAAAGTCTGGCACAGCGCTGGACATTGAAATCAATGCAATGCTCAGCAGAGAGACATTTATAACTGAAATGGAAGCATCTACGTGGTTGAAGAATTCACATTAGATATCCAATTTACAGGACGTTTCAACACTGCAGGTTGGGCATAATCAACCACAATCAATGGTTCAATAGAACTCCATTATGAATAACAACAAGATTATAAATATTTTACCTATAATCATAATTGCAATTCAGACAAGTTCTTTAAAGCCCAAACATTTTTTCAGTCAACTTCATAACACAGTTTCACTACTCTGATTTTCAGAAGCCAGTAGGACATGACATTTTTCTTATTATTGACCACCAAGCATAAAATAGTATCACAAGCGTCTGCTCTCTAACATATGGGGTTTTTTTGTACTATCAAGGGCCAAATCATTATCTGAAATAACAGTTCCCCTTTTTTTAACAACAATACTTTTTCATCACAGAGTTGGTTGACTTGCTGATTGCTGACCACAATCTTTCTTTGGCTTTTAATGATTTTATCTTAAAATAAATAAATAAAATGCCCACTGCTTGCAGTCAGCTGTAATTAACAACCAGTTCCCAGGAAAGCAAATTCATCCATGTTTATTAAGTGCTTGGAGATCACTAGTTGGACAGAAATACACAACTGCTGAAGTGTTGCAATTGTAAATGCTCACATTGAAACTACTGTAGGCAAGGTAGCATTGCTACCATGTGAACGGCTGCAAGATGTCCTATGTGTGACCTATTGCTCCTCTGGAGCAAAATGCAGTGTAACCATGTAAGCATAGTTCTAAGGCAGAGTTAAAGACAACCTGATTCAATCTTTAACACAGAAGCTTTGCAAATAGGTTTAATTATAATAGGGACTGAGAAAAACTGGGGCCTCAGTTTATCAGGGGAAATAGCAGAGCTTTTGAATCATTTTTCTAACTGGCATTTTATCATATTTCCATACTTCATGCTTACAAGAACAAAGAAATTTCCAAATTTAATAGTATTGCATAGTACTGCCTTTTGCCGTAGCACTTTACAGCCCAACCACACAATGCTTCCCTCTCTGAAAAATCTGAGACACAACAGAGAAAACGAAAACTACAGCCAGGAGGTTGATGTGTTAAACAGATGAGAAAACAAGAGGATGAAAATCATAGATGATGCATAAAGACATTATTTTTTCAGTGAGTTGGTGGTACATGGTCCTAGTTTAACAGCCCATCTACAGTAAGTGGATTCTAGGCATAGAAGGAAAAAAAAACCAAAACCAAACAACAAAAATCAAAGAAATGGGAGAGACTAAATGTATATGAAATCAAAGTCACAGCACACAACATCAGCTCCTGAGGATGACAAGGGTACTTGGACCCTGAGCTCAGCACTTTATTCAGCTAGATGCAAAAGGCTGCACAGAGATCAACTGGACAGTCAGACAAGGAAATTCTTAGCTGCATCTTAATGCATAAGATGAAGAAGCCAAGAGGCCTCAGAGGAAGTAATTACAGCAGTTATTAGGTACAATATGAGCAAGTACTGGTATGATAGTCATTTTAATAGTAGTATTACAGGTAAAAGCTTTTATACAATATTGTTTTTTCTTCACAATGGCCTTTTATTTGACCATAAGCTCAATATAAAAAGGTTGCATTTTCATTTGATTTTTTGATTGTTGCTTAATACTTTTCTTGCCTCAAAAATTTCTATTAAAACGTGATGGGGAAATAAAACCAGGTATTTGGTGGAGAAAAAAATATCTATTTTTATATAGCAGCACAAAACAGAGCAGCAGAAATAGTGACACTGTGAGCCATTCACTTACAGGACCGTAATTTTTAAAAAGACTATTAACAAATCAGTGGAAGAAACCTGAAAGCTAATAAAAACTATATACAGGTAACCGTATGCTTTTAAAATGCCATTTTGATACTGGACCAGCTCTTTAATAATGTTTTTCTTATTGGTAATAAAAGAGTGCCTTAACTTAGATACATTTTGGACTTATTGTAGAAACATTCCAAAGCCATTTGCAACTTATATTAAATTTTCCATTTAGTTTATGGCATTTTTGTGCATATGGCATTTTCCCACATATTCTTTCTACATTTTAAATATGTTCTTTAGTATTTGAGTTCTCTGATCCTTTAATTATGCCAAAGAGAATCTCATTTCCATCCTTGATGGATTGGATTTTCACTATCGTTACAGTGACATATCACCAGCTCTCAGGAGGGTTTTGACAAGACCTATAATCAGTTCAGCATGGTGTGCATATGTAGATTTGCTCAATGCAGCTGACTCTGTGTTAGAAATGTGCAAGTAGTGAAATCTTCACTATCCCATATGGTCTGAGAACAACATGAAATAGCCTCTTCAAGACTGCAGATTTCCACAAAGGCTTCATCATAAGCTGTCACATATGACTGAGCACCACGTCTCCAAACTAAATGTCACGATAAAGCATCACGAACTGAAGGCACACAGACCTGTGGAGGGATGTGCCACACTCTGAGACAACTCTGGGATGTGAAGTAAAGTACAGAAAGTAGACTTCAAAAGGTCTACAGACAGCACAGACACAACACCCAGCTATACAATCCATACTCATTCTTCAGAGGAGAAAATTAGATGAGATGTTGCACATGGTACTACTTGGCCAGAGTGGCCATATCTGTATATGGTACTAAACTGACTTGAACATTGCCTCGATGCTGTTGTTGGAATCTTAGAGGATCAAGTTAGAGCAATTATGGTCTACCATAGATAGCTTGTGGTTCATTCACAGGCAGGCCAAAGTCTTGTCTTACAGGTGTAATTAAGAACAACTACAACTGAACCTACCTGAATCATCCTTCAGGAGACCCTGCCAAAGCAATCACATCCACAACAGATAATTAAACAACTCCAGGCTCTCAATTCAATTTACTTCTCATTTGCAAAACCATCTTCATACACACCCATACACTGTTCTTTGGTCTCCATGACAAAGCACACATGGGACACTCAGCTGCACCAGACATGGAGTTATGACTGTTTTTTGGTTTTCAGGGTTTTTTAGGGGGGTGGAGGGTGTTTTGTTTTTGGTTTTTTTTGTTGTGGGGGGTTTTTTTGTTGTTTTTCTTTTTTTTTCATTTAAGACATGGCACATGCATCTGTATCTTTTTTAAATTGGATAAAAAATAATAAAGCTTTCATCATCTTGGAGCATGGTTGTGTTTCAGGAGCCCTTCATACACCGATCAAAACAACATTTTCTTTTTCACTGTTTGTGGGTGAAGAGAAAGTTGATTATATTATATAGATATAAAGACCAAGAATATTTAAATTGAAAGAAGATGCTGTCTTGGTATATTCTGTAGTCGATGTATGTACACTATTGAAATTAAATTAAATCAAATAGGTATTAAAGAATTGATTTATGATTATTTATTTATTTAAATATGCACTACTCCACTAGAAGTCATTTGGGCTGCATTATACCTTGACATAACAACAATTGAATCCTGATGTACTAAAACACTGCCATCTTCACTGAACATGTGTCAAACACTTGCTCTCAGGCTAGCTATGTGCTTTCAATATGTGTATTATGCCACAGAAACCAGCTATGCTATAGGTAAAGAACCCCAGCAAATCCAGTAATTTTCTTGCTTTATTAGGCAATGAGGGGATGTTTGTTGGTTTGTTTGTTGATTTCTGGAAGGGGGAGGAGGGAGTGCAGGGAGAAACAAGGGTTGAGGTTATTTCTCCCATTTGTTGGTTTGCTTGCCCTTGATTTCACTACTCAGTTGGTTCAAGCTAGGTAGAATACTACGTCTTATAATGATGAATTTAGCATATTTTTTTAAGAGCAAAGGTCAAATTCTACATTACACATTTGGATTTAAAAGTGGAAATTTAAACTGCAGAATGATGTTTCATGCTGAATAAAACTTATGCCAAGCAAAGCTCTGATTTCTAGTTTCCTGAGCTTCTGTCTCCAAAATTTTCTCAGGTTTCCAACACTTGGTTACACTTTCTGTCTCACATTTATTTCCTTCTGTTCTGGATTTAGGTGGTAAAAGGTTGATACATATGATTACCAATCCTCAGGTACAATTGGGAAGTCTGAGGTGCAGGCATGAGGGAAGGGGGAGAGGAAAAAAGGTGGGGGAAATGGCACTGGTTTAGATGTGGTTTGTCAGGATCAACACTGGCTTTTATCAGCTATTTCTTGACACAACTCACTTTGTTTTAAAATATTTTTGAAAAACAAAAAAATAAAAAAAGACCTTTTCTCCCCCCAAAAAGAACACACCAGAATTTAAACCCTTCATTCTCTTGAAAAATTAATAAAATCTCATACAATGTGATGATGGCTGTTAGATGAGGTATACTTATCTATTTCCCTGCTGTTCCTGGCTTCTCACCTGTCTCTTCCATCTGGCATTCTTGGTATGTTAATTTTAAAACTACATACACTGCTGGCCAATTAATAGATCATTTTTGGATCTATTCTTGCTTCTGGCAAGGTGTTCAGGGTCCCTGAGGATGATGACAAATGAGCATGAAATGACACGGCTCTCCCTACCACCACTGGCACCACTATTTGTCATCATTGTCACTGCCGAGCTAATCTCACCTTCAAAAAACTCAGCACTTAGAAGTTTAATTCAGGCAAAGTTAATTTTGTGGTGGTTTTACATTCTTGTCCTATAATTATGCACAGGTTCTTATTTCACCTACTTCCGATGTACTATACTATTTTTATGTCTTTTCCATGTGTATGCTGAAGTATATATTTCTTGAAAGCAAATTCCATAAAATCAGGTGTGAGCCTACTTCTATTTTAAGTTTTAGATATCTTCCAGCCAAAAAACTGTACCAACAGAAGCTCTGCACTTAATCATTTACCAAACTTTTATCAGAGTTGAACTTAAATATTACATGCCTATTTTATATGCTGACACCTATATAAAAGAAGTTCCCCTAATATTCTGTTAATAGCATTTTTCCCCTAAATCCAAAATCCTCAATACACAAAAACTCCCAAACTTACCAAAATGTGGTAAGTTTCCACATTTATGAACTTTTCTTTCTATTAACAGAAATTCACTTGTAGACACTACCCTCAGCACAAACCTGTCACATCTGAAATATAAAGATCTGAATCTGCCATACATTACATGCTTTGGTTCCTCAGACTGCAGAAGGTGAGTGAAATGCTCTTATGGATTGAAATAAACTCATATTTTCCATAGATGTGGGAGAATATTTTTAGTAAAGAATTTTTGCATTAGATGGTGTAGTTATCACTTGCAGTCTTAAAGCATTTAATAACTGAAATAATCAGTTTCTCCACCTGAGTCAATATCATTCTATTATGAATGCCATCAAGATTATATATATGTAATTTTAAAAGTTATTTTATATATCTAATATATATTTTTACCTATGGTCCTAATTGCAATTCAGACAAGCTCCTTTTTCAGTCAACTTCATAACCCACAGTTTCACTACTCTGATTTTCAGAAGCCATTAGGACATGACATTTTTCTTACTATTGACCACCAAGCATAAAATAGTATCACAAACATCTGCTCTCTAACATACGTTTTTTCGTACTGTCATGGGCCACATCATTATCTGAAATAACAGTTCCCCTTATTTTGACAACAATATTTTTCTTCACAGAGTTGGTTGACTTGTTACTGCCTGTCACATCCAGCATTTCCTTTCAGTTAGTCAGCCTTCCTCTGACACAGAGCTTGCTGCAGCATAGAGCATATTCCATCCTTGCACCACAAAAGTCTTTAGCTACAAGCTATAAACATGGTTGCAATGGGATGCTCAGCCATGGCACTTCACGAGTAGGCTGTCTTGCACTTTTTGTGTGACCTATCACAGAATCATAGACTGGTAGGGGCTGAAAGGGACCTCTGGAGATCATCTCATCCAGGACTCCTGGAGATCATCTTGTCCAACCCCTCTGCTGAAGCAGACTCACCCAGAGCAGGTTGCCCAGCATCATGTCCACGTGGGTTTTGAAAGTCTCCAGAAAAAAAGACTCCACAGTCTCTCTGAGAAGCCTGTGCCAGTGCTATCTTCAAGAAAAACAAATTTTCAGTGCAACATCTGTATATCTGTATATCTGTTTCACTTAGCTCTATGCACTAAGGCCACCAGTGTATTCTCCAGTTCCTGCATAAAAGGTGAATGCAGAAGAAAGCAGGTACCTTCAGTTGCCTTCACCCTGCTTTAGATTATTCCAGTATCTCAAGCCCCGTGGAAAGCACGGTGGCTTTATAGAGATAGCATAGCTCCTCAAAGATGCAGAACCACAGACATTTAAAGTGGAAGTGGGCAAAAGACTAAAGCATGCTAGATTTTAACAGCATCTTGCAGACAGCAACAGCAAGCCATACATCACAGTTTGCAAAACCACTGGATCATGAAGTCAGTGTTAATATGTCTTTGCCCATCCATGCCTCAGAAGAAGCTCAGGAGAGCAGACCCACCAAAAACCTGGCATTTGTGGAGCCTGCCCATGGTCAGAGAGACAAAAAAGAAAATGAGCACGTTTGTATACCACCCACATCGACTTGTAAAGTGAAAGTGCATGAAGTGAGAAGAGATGGCTTTGTAGTTAAACGATTAGACTAGGAGTTAGGAGACCTGAGCCTTCATCGGTCCTAGGTCCTACAAGAAATTCATTGTGGTTAAACCACAATCTTTCTTTGATTTTTAATGATTTTTATCTTAAATAAATAAATAAAGTGTCCACTGCTTGCAGTAAGCTGTAATTAATGACCTGTTCCCAGGAAAGCAAATTCATCCATGTTTATTAAGTGCTTGGAGATCACTAGTTGGACAGCCATATACCATTGCTAAAGTGTTGCAACTGTAAATGCTCACATTGAAACTACTGTAGTTAGCATTGCTACCATGTGAACGACTGCAAGATGTTCTATGTGTGACCTATTGCTCCTCTGGAGCAAAATGCAGTGTAACCATGTAAGCATAGTTCTAAGGCAGAGTTAAAGACAACCTGATTCAATCTTTAACACAGAAGCTTTGCAAATAGGTTTACAAATTAGGGAACCCTAGATTTTTGTTGTAGTGCCTTGTTCAGGTGGTAGTTCTAGCATATACAGCTAAAGTGCACATTTACGCACATACATACACACTCTTAGTCTCACCTGTTCCCTTATATTAAGGGCAAGCACTAGTGCTGTTTTGTGCACTCCACCCCAGTTCATTTTTCCAATTAGGGAGGGAAGCCCAAAATAAGAGTTTTCTCTATTCATGATATTCATCTATTTCATGATGGCAGGTGCAGTGCCTTTTTAACAGCGAAGTATTAGTTGTGCTTTAGAAGTGAATGACCTTATTACATATTATATGCAAAATCTCCAGCACACATCCCCCCAGTCTGCATTCCCATATTACCACAACTTTTCTTTCCACATGTTACAGCAGATGCTCAAGAATGAACTCATCTTGTTTCTTAGTTAGACTTGGCTGTCTTTAGGAGTTCCTTAACAGTGTCCCTTTTGTATTCAAGATTTAGGGGTTTGTGTTACCAATTAACTCTAAAAAAAGAGCTAGAAGTTTTATTACAGAATATTCATGGTTGGAAAGACCTCCTAGATCACCGAGTCCAACCATACCCATAACAAAAAAAAAACACCTAAAAAACCCCAAAACACCTAAATACCCTGATCAAACATGACTTCAAGAACACAAACAAACCTCAAAATGTATAAAATTAAAATAGTGCCCTAGAAGTCAGTTTCTGCTTGATCTTCCTTGTTCCTGCTCATGTTTTTATCATGAACATCAGTCTACCCTGGCTCCACTAATCACTAAGAAAGGACAACATTTGGTGTTGATCTTCCTACCAAGACTTCTCAGTGGTATATAAGGAACTGCATTTCTAATTGCTCTTTCCATGCTTTGCTGCATTACTGCACTTACTCATAACCTAAGAGTAATGATCTTACAACACTACCTGTTGCTTTGTCCTGCCAACTGATTTATAGCCTGTTAGGAGAGAGATGGTGACCACTTTGCTTATGCTGCCTCTCTCTCCCTTGATAGGATGCATCCCCATGCTTTGCAGGACACAACCTGCAGAGTCAATTCTGTCTAACACTTGATAATTCAGTTCCCGCATTTCACTTCTATCTCCTCTCATTTATGAGATGAGGAAAGTCAAGGATGGGAGTTATTTAGATACTCCTCTTCTTCCAGAAATGTTCAGATTTCTGTAACTTGTGCAGTTATTTATGAGAACTTGCAGTCACAGAAATGTGTCATTGCTAAGGGACACCTGTCATAATCCAATCCAGTATTTCAGTTACTCACTTTACTGGTGTTTTTAATACATGCACCTCTGTTGAATTTTCTGTCCTCTCCTGGACAGCAATTGCTTCCTTCCTGGAACAGCTGATCAAGCTCCCTTTTTAAATGCTCAGTTCTTAAAATATGAACATCCATCAGGTTTGCCCTTCATCTTCCAGAGAAAGTTCCCCACTGAACTGCTATTAAACAATCAGTATTTCTAGTTGGATTCAAGGAATTCTGGTTGTCTCTTCCCTCTTGGTCACAATTCACCACATTGTTTCTTTTGTTTCTGCTCCCCCCAGACCTCTTAAAATTGATCTTTTTCCTTGTGGCAGGCCTGAACAAAGATTTCAGCAATGGACTGTCCAATAAGTCATTGCTTTGAATGCTGCACAGTGTTAAAAGCCAGTATCTCCAGTCTGGCTTTCTTCTGCTCTACCAAGTCTCCCAGCTTCCTGCTCAAGAAACAGAGATCCCATTTATCCTTTGGCAGAAATGAAACTGAGTGTATCCCGTGCAGGTAACTGCATTAACTTGCTAGGCATCTGTGCTCTCAATAAAACGTAGCATCCTCCTTGCACAGAAGGGGACCAAAAGCACTCAGTTGCCATTTCACTAGAACAAGCCCTACAAACCACAGATTTAGAGTTCTCGTATCCAATGTTTTTTGTAGTTCTTCATGTTCATGCACTAAAAATGTGCTCATTGGTTTAATAAAGCCAAGGTCTAAGAGACATCTATAAATACAAGTATTTTACCCTGATACATTATTGCCCTGATGCCCAAGACTGAACTTCTCCTTCACAGATAAATTGCTTCCTCACTGGTTAACACCAGCTTCCATTAGCAAGAGTGGTGGCAGACATATCTGGGAATGTGATCCATGATAAAACACAGCTTCATCTCTTTTTTTGATTTCTCTTTGATTTCTTTATTCAACCACATCCCATGCTCCTCCTTTCCCCAACCCTCTCTACTCAAAAGAATCAATAACTTATCCTTTAGTACTATTAATTTAAAAGTTATCACTGAGTCTCACTGAAAATCTATTGAATTCAGCAATATACATCAGCTTCGGGGGGGGGGGGGGGGGGGGGGGGGCGGGGGGGGGGTGGTGTCGAGGATCGATTTGG
>JANHGN010011902.1:0-38053 GCA_024605025.1 Megaceryle maxima
CAATCCTTGGTAGTAACTCTAAGCATGGGGTGTTATCACTGCCAGCAGCAGACACTCTCTGTGAAAACAGGCTGCTAACTTCAGACAGTGCAGTTAGTTGGAAGAACTGAGCTGAAAAGTAAAATCACTGAACAGAATTGTAGCGTTCTGTCTCAAAACAGCACACCCATCTTTCTTATAGGCCTCCTTTAAGTACTGAAAGGCCGCAAAAAGGTCTCCCCAGTAATACCTTCCTGCAATTCCATTTAACAATGTAGCCCTCTTATTACTCCTGTCTGAATGATGAAACTCAGCTGGTCTGGTATTTTGCCAGTCCAAACCTGAGACCCATTGTATATATACAGCTCTTGCAGTTCATCTCAGTTTTGACCAAACAAAAGGAGAATGCAGTCAAAGTTGTTTCCTGCATGTAAAACTTAAAAGGCCACCCCAGCATATGCAGAGTTTCAGGCATATTCACAAGATGGACACAGCATTCAAAGTGCACCAGAAACACTGCAGATAAATGAGGGATTTGGACCTGAAGTGGCAGAAAGATAAGCAAGAATTACTTAAGTACAAAAAAAATTGTATGGACTCATCCTACTGTGTTCTGATAACCTGAATTCAATTCTGCTATTCTTTGCTTTTGCTAGAGGTATAACGGGTTCTCAGAAGAGCTTTCAGGAGTGGAGAAAGAGGAGCAAGCTGCAGTATGTGGAGTTAGTACAATACACATTCCACGGGGCACATTAAAGCAGCACGTCCTTTCCATCATAGTGACTGAGGTGCAATCTGTCTGCTTAGCGCTTTCTCGCAAAAAGGCTTTTGGCAGGTTTTGGTTTGGAAGCAGTGTTCATTAATTGTGATGTTTCTCAGGGAGCAGCTAAAGAGAGACATCAATGCAAGGCTGTTGTGATTTGTGGATTTGGGTAATTTTGGGGATACAAGAGCTAATGTGACCTCCAACATGGTGCTGCATTTTTAGTCAGTATATTCATTTGCTGTAGGAGACATAGGAAAGTTTTTACTTGGATTTCCTTTGAAGTACTGAGTATTCTTTCTCTCTTTCCTTCTCCTGTCTCAACATATATTTTCAGCTTTACAGGGGAAAAAATCCCTACCAAACAATTGCTGCTAGAGAAAGGAGAGCTAAAGAATATGAAGACATTGCTGCATTTTTACCCAGAAGCATTCTGCAGTTCTGGGAGGATTTCAGGTGTGCCACAGTTTTAGTCTGGGAGCAACTGTAAGTGAAATGCATTCCTTTGGAAAACAGCACAGTTTTTCCAAAACAATTCAGACATAATTTTACACTCATATCCCAGGCTGAATCTTCATGGGTTATATTCTGGAAGGCCAAATGTCAGATTATTTTGTCCTGATTAAGAACAGGCAAACTCCCAACTTGACATTTCAGAGAAGGCATTAGCTTGTATATTTTCCTCCAGTCCATTTGATCCACATACACCTGAATCAAAACCAGCAACCAAAAAAACCTCACATGACTTCCCTACTGCAACCATGAATTCAAATGGTCTGTGAAGTTGAAAAAAATTGTTGGGGTACTTTAGTATTTTTATGGTAATGATTTAACGTTGGTCCTGTCTTGTCTGAACTGGAATAAGACCTCAAGTGAGATGAAATGCACGTCAAAACAGTGTATGTCATTGCCAGCACCTCTACCCACAGCTGGGGGTTCACTAGTCAACAGCAGAACCTGTGAGAGGGAAAGAGCAGGCTCTGGAATGCCTCGATTCATGTGGCTGGTGTGTAACATGGTGGAGATGT
Source organism: Megaceryle maxima (assembly GCA_024605025.1). Classification (NCBI taxonomy): domain Eukaryota; kingdom Metazoa; phylum Chordata; class Aves; order Coraciiformes; family Cerylidae; genus Megaceryle; species Megaceryle maxima. The sequence goes on from JANHGN010011902.1 coordinate 1,771, forward strand.
GGGGTTATTGCACAACACCAGCTGGAAGCTGAACGAACAGTTAATGATCACACAACAACATTTTGGAGATGTAGAATGTAATCTATTGCCCAAAGTAGCACTTTGAGGTGAGAAATGATCTTCAGATTCAGTGCATTCACTGACCCCTCTGAAAGCTATTTTATGAACAAGAAGGATAATGGAGGGAAGGTTGTTTACAGAGGCATTAGCTGTTGCAGAGCTCAGCAGCACCAGAAGGATCACTCTGTACACGTGCATTCTGTTCTGGAATAAAAGCATACTTTGTGATGGAATTTGTCTTTAAAGGGCTGTCTGCGTAAGTGCTCTTCTGGAATAGCTCTTGCGGAATAATGCAGTTTTCAAAAGCGGTGCCAGCCAGTTCCTCTGTACAAAGCCTTGGGCACACAGGATTAAGCTATAGGTCTTAGATAAATCACTTGATGTCTGACATGACCCTACAAGCACATCCTGATGATGGTTAGGGGCTGGGGTTTTTGTTGGTTGTCATTGGTTTCCCAACTGGGCTAGCACTGACAATACCCATATCTGCTCTTTACCTTCCGTGGATGGAAGGTGGGGAAAGTTTCACAAGCTCCTTGAAACAGGTTGAGATGCTGTTCCCGTCCCTTCCATCATTTGAAACTTCCCACCCAGCAGGGTAGTGACCCTGAGGGGCAGCCAGAAACTCCTGCCCACAGGAGTAAGCCCACACCTCCTTTATGTGCAGTCCCATACTGACTATGCTACCAGAGGCGAGCTAAATCTGCCAATTGCTTTCCAGAGACTGCATCCAAGAAGACAGAAGTCTTGAAGAAGTGTTCATATCCTAAGAAGCACCTTTTCCATGCTTTTAAAATGGCAGATGAAGTCATATGAATGACTCAGACTCATTTTCTTGTCCTGTGACTTCAGGCAAGTAATTTCCAGGTTTCTGACAGGTCTTGGACATCCAATTCAAAAATGCCATGAGCCTAGTTTAGGAAGTTGTGTGAGTGGCACCCTGGGAAACAAGGTTGCGATGTACTGAACACCCTCCAAACCAACCCCACTCCAAGTCTGTCATTAAGCGCTGTCTTTACCAGCTGTAAAATAAGGGCAATACGACATCCCTTTGGTAATACCAAATATAGCAGTAGATAAATTTTAGAAGATAAAGTGATTAAAAGCAACAATTCAACTGCATTTCAGCACGGGATGGGGTAGGGCAAGGGGCAGTCCCCATTCCTGTCAGACACGTTCTCCCTCATGGCTGCCCAGCGGCAGCAGGGCTCCAGCGCAAGCAGCAGACTGTTAACGGCCTTCTGCTTTTGGCGGGAAGGCAGCACCGCCGCCCCCCTCCACATGCCTTCCCCCGCCACTTCCGGCCCCGCCCTCCCGCTCCAGCGGGAAAAGCGCGGGGCCGGCTCCCTCAGGAGGAGGTGGGTGCGTCTGCTGTGGCGGGTTGAGAGAGGATTGTTAACTCCCGGCAACTCTACGCTCCCGGGAGTGCTCGCGGAGGAGTTGGGTTTTCACCGTTCTCTGTCATTTTGACAGGGAATTCTGGTGCTCGACGAGGGAAGGGAATTTACATCCCTTGAAAAGGCAGCTGGTAAGGACAAGCTAGATAAATCTCTGCCTTGATATACGATTAATCATTTATTTTCCTCTGAGTCGATAGTGAAATTCCACCCAGGTGTTCCTCAGGGCAGGTCAGATGGCCTCGTGCCCCTACCGTGGAGCCCAAACTTGGCTCCAGTCAAGTCAGCTGCCACATTTCTCTCAGTTCAAAACCCTCTCATTAAACCAAATGCTATGTGCCGGGGCCAGGTCCCTGTCACACTGACAGCCTTATGTTTAAACGAGTGCAGCATGTAGGTCTTGCTCATGTATCCCAGCCAATAGATGCCAGGGTGGTAAACAGGAGGGTTGGGGAACCTCGGAAAATAAGGCTGTGCTGTTCTTTGTGTTTCCTCACAAAGATCCTCCTTTCTTTGTGGATTTGCTGTGTTGTCTCAGACTTTCACCCTTTTATCTGGTTCATTGCAGGCAGTGGTGGCTCTGGGTCTTCGGTGCAACAACGCCCCAGCAACAGGAGGACTCTCCACTAAACAGGAGGATTTTGTTCATTCCTAAAAGTTTGAGTAGGGTGTGGTATACTTTCTCCATTTTCCCTCCTAGCCTGCAGGAAGGCAAGGGTCTGGGTCTGCCATCATTCTCTACTGTGAGATTCCAGTTGCCTAAGGATGGGGAGCAGGAAAAGGAGTCCCTTGACGTGTTCAACTGGGCTTGGAGTGCAGGATTACATGTATTTCAAAAGGGTATTTTTAATGGGGAAGGAGGTTGTAATAGAATTGTAATGCCTTTTGCATTACTTGGTTTTCTTCTTTCAGTATTGGAAGCTAGAGGGTTGTTAAAATCTCTCCCACTTATTTTTTTAATTAATGTTTTACTGTAATTATTTTTCTGGGTGATATAAGGCATGATTTCTCATTTCATAATTTCAAGGGTTCTTAAATAACATATATCCTGACACTTTCAGAAACCACTGATTTTTTTTTAAGAGTGTTTTGACTAAATGCGAACAGAACTGACTACATTGTATTTTCACTCCAAAACCCAAGTAAAATAAATCTAAAATTATAATACTTCCTTTCTCACTTCTCCCATTTTCTCTATAGACAACATTCTTGCAAGCAAATTAGGCAGACCTTAATCATCCACTTAGAAGCTAAAAAAAAGCTATTTGCTGATAGTCTAAATTACCCTGTCCTCTGTTACAGACCTAGCCCATCATGTAGTTTCATAATAAACCTGTCCTACCTTGCATGGATTTTGTTAACAAGGATGAGCAAGCAAACATACGTACACATCTGGATGTGGTAGTTTACAGACCTTCTGATGAGCCATAGCTAGAATAATGAAGGCAAGCTCACAATTAGCAAAGAAACAACCTACCATTTACAAACCCACAAAATTGATACAAGAGGCTATCAGATCATATTTCTAAGGAGCTACTTTGTATATATTTGTCTTGCATTCATAAAATTTAAGGACGTCACATTTGGGGTTTTATTTAAATGTGCAATCAGTAAGTGCCTGTTCTGGTTCTAGGCCTTATTATGTAGTGGATACAGACATGGCATTGAAAAAAAATGAAATAAGCTCACTTTATATGTTTTTGCATAATAAAAGCTTTAGAATATTATTACCCTTCTTTTATTCTCCTTATGTAAGCATACTTCTTACAGGTGTTACTTGCACATCTTCGGTGTTTATTAGATATTCTGAGCTCCAGCAAGAACTGGACCAAAAAAAAAACCCCAGCTTTTAATCTACTCTCAAGATACATGACTAAGGAGTTGTAGCTTTCTCAAAACTGCTGTTTTGTGGACTTTGTCACATAAAGATGGGGAAGCAGAGACGTTGTATAGCCTCTCCATTACTCATTCTGTCTGCCACTACGCTGACTTCTGTTACAAAAATACAGACTGCTTTTAACTTTCTTACCAGAATAAATTCCACTAATGATAAATCATTTTAAATGCTCCCAACTCCAAACTCATCTCTGACTCAATGTTCTCACAAGGGAATAATGTCTCTTTTCCCAATAACCTGTTAAAACCTTTCCAGCCAAATTGCTTCATGTGAGAGTAATACAGTAGATATCCTTCTTTTGGTCAGGTAGGTCAGATAACCAAGAGCTGGAAGCAGAATCTGAGTTTAAATCCATATGTGATGGCATACCCAGAAGGTTCTGTAGTCCAAGGACTTCTTAAAAGTCCTTTTGCAGTCATTTACTCATTTATTGCCGCGCCAATACTATCTTTGTTTGCATTTCCCAGTAGTGATCAATATTTTATTGACTGCTCTTTCACAATGAAGGCCATGGAGGATCAAGTAGTCCAAGAAGAACCAGGATACCAGGATGATGAGGTATATTTATGATTGATTGAAAAATATGCACAGTGAATGTTGTTTGAAGGTATTTTGATAGTGTTATGAAATCCACATGGACAGGAGGTCCCCAAAGACCATTAGGGAGTTCAATGCATGTAAAATTTTGCTGCAGTCACATACCAAGAAAATCTCTTTCTAGTCCCTGTACAGCCTTGCTCTTCAAGTACTCTTCATGAACCTTTCAAAAGCTGCGCAGAGTTTTTCATAGGATTAGAATTATTTTTTAATATATTTTACCCTTCTATATTAAATGCAGGGGGACCATTGGTTAATTTTATGCTTCCAAGGAATGGTTGTCAGCCTGAAAAAAACAAGGAACTGCAGTGGAAAAAATCAAGATGACAATGATCATAAAACAAGCTTTCTTAATACAACAGGGGATTGCTTGCTTGTGAAGATACACTTTATGAAGAGGGTGATAGGAAATGTGCAGGCCTTCGCTCGCTCTGGCTTTGCTTATTTGGGTATTCCAACAAGTTATGTATTATTAGGGAGAATGACTCAAATATTTACAAATTTGAAACAGACATAGTGATATAGGTGTAATTACAAGAAAAAGCAAAACCTATTTTTATTTTTTTCTGCTATTTTTTTTTTTTTTTAGGAATCCTTTTTTCAGGATATTGACCTGCTACAGAAGCATGGAATTGTAAGTAATAGCAATGACTTCACTGCACAGAATTGTCCATTTAAAGCTATTGTAAGGTTATTTCCAAAAGCTTATACACATTGAAACAAATAACTGAAATTACCCCTTGCAATAAATTCTAAATCAGTCATGTGAAGACAAATTTTGCCTTTGGTGATAACAGGTTTTCAGAAAATCTCATTCCCACCAGGTTCCTAAATAAAGTGGCAAGATATTCAAAGTATTTAGCACCCAGCACTCTTGAAAAACCAACTACTTGCTAATTTATTTGAAAACTGTGATAGTTTACTTCCTTTTCTTGCCAATCTTTGTAATTAATCCTGCATTTCTGGTGCCTGTGAAATTACACTGTGACAATTGTTGCTATACTATTTTCAGCACGCTTGTGAAGAGTGTAGAGTGGGAGTGAGGAAAATATTAGTAGATAGAGAAATAAGGGGTTAGTTTTCTTCAGACAAAATAAATTCCTATAATTGTTACCATTGTCATCATTATGTCACATAGACATCACTTAGTTATTTGAATGACTATGATAATATGTTTATCCAGGAGACTGGCTCATGGATCAGAACCCTGTTACATTCAGTTTTATAGAAGCAGAATAAAAAGTTGTGTTTGGCCCCAGTAGTATAAGTTTTGACTCTAATATAAATGACTACAGTCATACAGATGAGGAGGACACAGACACAATGAGACATGCATTAGTCAGCACTGCAGTCACTGGGCTCATCATGTCAGCAGTGTAATTGTTGTCTATTTTACTGGCAATTCGTTGACAGTTTTAAAGAGAGTTCTGAAGAAGGATCATGAGGTTGGGAGCTTTAACTATGGGGCAACATAGGAAAAAGAAACAAATTCCTGTGTTAAAAATTAAACAAGTTGTCCAAAGAGGCTGACCTCATGAACTGGAAAGGAGCTGTCAATATTAAATGAGGCATGGTATGAAGAGATGATACTAAGGTATGAAAGATCTTGAAAATAAAGAATAACAACTTAGGCTGCTCTTCTGGCTTAATGAGGGTTTCCTGCTCATTTTCTTTTTGTTGGTTTTTCTTTCTTTCTTTCTTTCTTTTTTTCCTTCCAAGTGGTTATTTCCATACCCCAGGGGAAGCTTTTGTACACAGCCATGCCAGTTAAAATCTTTGTGTGAACATAGTATGACCCATATCTGTTAATTTAAATTGCTTAAAGACTTTTTGGGGGTTTTGATTTTTTTTTTTTTAATTAAGAGTAGAGAGAAATATTTACTAGATCTGACAGAGTTGCCACAAAGAGATTCAGATTAGCACAACTGAGGCTGTGGTTTGATGTTCAAAAGCATTTGGTAGAAATTAAGGCACTGGTGACCCCTCAGCCTTTGCTGAGCTTTCCTGACCCTGGAGTGTGCTACTCCTTCTTCTGACACATCTGTTTTTGAAGCCACTTCATGAACTGGGTTTGTAAATCAATTAGTCAAAAAATTATCACAACAAAAAGTATGGTTTAGGGTTTTTTGTTGATAAATTCTCATTCTGCTGCCTTTTCCACATGAGGTACACACCTGGGACAGAGCTGCAACATGAGGTATAGGATCAGGACAAGCAGCTGATGTAAGGGGGCAGGTGTGTCAGTACATTAAGCCAGGAGTACTGCAGAATGCTTTGTGGGTTTGAACTCTAAGGAGGAGTATGTCCCAGAGCCTTGGTTGGTCCATAAGCTGTTGGTGAAAGGTGTATCTGTGCAGGAGAGAATGAGAGCTTCTATAATCACATCTACTGCACAGACACTTGTAATACAGGACAGCTTTAAGTTTGATGAGATCAGAAAGAGAGCTACTGAAGAAATGAAGGAGCAGAATAATGCATTTAAGGTTTTGGTCTAGAAAAAAGGATCTTTGGAGCAGTAGTCTGTTGTCTTAACATAATAAAACAGCTCAGTCATAGAATCACAAAATGGTTTGGGTTGAAAGGGACCTAAAGATCATCTAGTTCCAACCCTGATGCCATGGGCAGGGACACTTCCACTAGACTGGGCTTCTTAAAGATCCATCCAACCTGGCCTGGAATTCTTCCAAGGATGGGGCATCCTCTCTGGACAACTTGTTCCAGTGCCTCACCAACCTTATGGTAGTATAAAGAGTTTCTTCCCAATATCTAATCTAAATCTATTCTTTTTTCAGCTTGAAACTGTTACCCTTGTCCTATCACTACACTCCCTGATAAAAAGCCCCTCCCCATGTTTCCTTTCAGCTCCCTTTAGGTACTGGAAGGCTGCTATAAGGTCTCCTGGAAGCTTTCTCTTGTCCAGACTGAACAACCCCAACTTGCTCAGCCTGTCCTCACATGGGAGGTGCTCCAGCCCCCTGATCATCTTTGTGGCCCTCCTGTTATGACATTCTTTTGTGTGGAAGAGTCATTTTTATCCATGACTGATTTTATCTCACTCATCTCTATTAAAATAATAATAAAAAACGTATCACAGGGTGAGAAATAAGCTTCCAAATGTACATGACTAATTTCTTGCATAACTCCCCTCCCTTCCTATGTCCTATGCACCCACATGCTCTAGTTAAATAGACGATACATCTAGTTTTGTGTATTTTTTTTTTTTCCAAAGAAAAATCTTGTCTGGAAATGGTAACTTGAAGTATTATCCCACACCTTTCACATAGTATGTTTTCTTGTGAGTAATCTGTTGCTTGCTTTTAAGTTTCCAGTGATGTTAAAATCATAAAATGAGGTGAGAGGAGACAAAATATGTCAGTAGGGCACTGACTGAAGTCATGCTGTACCCAGCTTATGAAAAACTCTAGTAGTTCATTCCAGCCCAAAGTATCAGTCAGGTCTGGAGGATGTGTGTGTTTTAAGCTGGACATACTGTGAACATGCAGAAAAAGCACAGCAGGTACAAGTCAGTTTCCAGTGATTCTTGCAAATAAGCTTCCAGTTATCCACGGTCAGATTATCTGGTTTACAGCTTAACTGTGTTGAGGGACCAAGGACAGATTGAGTGCTATAAGGGTTTACTAGGTTGGGCTCCACAGTATCTGCAATACTCCCTGCAGTTTCTTTACTGCCACCTTGGATCTGAAAAGGCTGACACTGAACAGGGACAAGTAAATACAACTAGACCAAAGATGCCTTTCTCTGAAAAGCAGCAGGATCTGGTCTCTGCAGCATGATCCCTCATACCAATGTTACTCAAAAATTTTCTGGTTTTGGTGTCAGAAACTACATAACAAAGAGCTTACTGTAAATCTGTTTCTTTCTTGGTGAAAATACACATGCATATGAATGTATAGTAAAGTATGTTTTGAAGGTTTACTTTGCCTCTCGTTGCTGACTGCTACAAGTACTCAGAGAAGGGAACTTTCTTCACAGAATGTAGCAGATATTAAAAAACTGAAGTCAGTTGGGATCTGCACGATCAAAGGAATCCAGATGACCACGAGACGGGCACTGTGCAATGTAAAAGGGCTTTCAGAGGCCAAAGTGGACAAGATTAAAGAAGCTGCAAACAAACTTATTGTAAGCCAATCACTTTCCTGATAGTTTAATGCTGCTGCCCTCTCCAAAATGCTGTGCAACATTTCTCTTAGCAGATATTTTCACCGTATCTTCAAGATAATTTTGAAAATTATTCTGCTTGCTACTCTAAAACAACAATACTTTATACTTTACAGCAACCAGACAAATGCTATGGTGCTTTTCATACTCAATCTGCATAAATGAGGCCAGAGTGGACAGAAGATATTTGTGGGATACTGCACTTTACCTTCAGGTTAAACCTAAAATAAACCCCTCATGTTCAATTTGGTCTTCCTTAGGAACCAGGCTTCCTGACTGCTTTTGAGTACAGTGAAAAAAGGAAGATGGTATTTCATATTACTACTGGCAGCCAGGAATTTGAGTAAGTTTATCTCTATTTAAATACTTCCTTAGTCCAAACTGTTCCAATAATCGTATTTATTGTCTTTGATGAGACACGAAAATATAAAGGACAAGCTAGGACATGCAGGTTACTTGACATTTGGAGTTTGTGCTGGCTCAAAGATGCCCGTGTCAGTAAGCAACAAAACCAGCTCCTTTTCTGAGGGGAAACTGGACTTTGTGCAATCATTGTAAATAAGCAGAGTTTGCATCCAGAAATCCTGAACATATAATTTTTTTTTTTCACTTAGTCAAAACAGCCTGCAGGTCTCAGGTCAAAATGATAAGTCTTCAAGACCTTCCTTGAGATATTTTCATGGAATGTTGTTTTTCCAAAGATATTAAAATTTCCCTCTCCTCCTCTCCCTCTCCCTCTCCCTCTCTTCTCCCTCTTGCTGAGAGATATTGCTCTTGCTGAGAGAAAGGAGGTTAAGACAAAGTTAATTCTTTATGAATCAGTGATCCTTTAGTGCCTTGCACTTAATGCATCAAGTGAGGGGCTTTAGGGCAGAAATAACCTTCCTTAAAGTAGGGAAAAAAAATATCTTTTTTATTTTCCTATTGTGATTTTGTGGGTTTAACTGTATCATAATCCTCTCCCTTTCTCCAGTAAACTTCTGGGTGGTGGGATTGAAAGCATGGCAATCACTGAGGCCTTTGGAGGTGAGAAAAACACATTAAATGAGTATTACTGAACAAAGAACTGCAATTTATTTTAGATTTTAAATCAAGCTGGATTACTTGTATCAAAATTACCTCATTGTAGTCATAAAGATGAGAACTTGCATGAGTGTAAGAAGGAAGAATCCACTCCTCTTCCTGTTTTCCCATTTTTCCTCTTCATTTGCTTGCAGATTACATTTGAGCTGAGTAATAATTAGACTTGGGGCATGCTGATTATTAATACTATTACTAACGTGTCTTACAGGAAAGACTTTCCTGATTCACTTTGTGTTCCTTTCCAGTAACAAAACTGCCACAAAGAGATACTTTATTAGGATACATTAGGATACACTTAGGATACATTGCACTTCATATAAGATTTTGAAATTACAATGAAACTAGTATTATAGTAAATTTGATCAGTTAGTCCTTATCACTTCAACAGTAAGAGTTCATAAAACGCAGTAATCTTACCTTTAGAAAAGATAAACTGGAGATTAATGTAATTTGTTATAATGAGATTAATAAACTCATAAGCTCCTCCTTGATCATTTTACTGAAAATGAAACTGAGCCACATCAGTGGAATCAACCATTTTTCTACCCCCCTCCCTCAGTTAACACTTTTCCACAGGTGCCATGTGGTTTTAACTTCTACGCAGATAATAATAAATGACAGTAGTCAAGCATGATCATATTAAAGCATTTAGATTTTGCTTTTTATGTAACACATTTCTACTGCATAGAATATGATTTATAAGTCAGGATTAAATGATCTTAAAAGGTAGAGATAGAGGTGAATTTTGTAAGTAAGAGCAATTCTAACTACAATTACTCTTGAATGGCAAACTCAGAAAAAGAAACCATGACCTTTTTATTTATTTATTTATTTATTTATTTAACAGAGTTCCGGACAGGCAAAACCCAGCTATCTCACACCCTTTGTGGTAGGTGTAATACCTTAAAAGAGAGAGACATTTCTTCTTAGTGAATCTGTTCTTTACAACTCTATCAGAATGAACCACGTAGAGATAAGTCAGAATCTGTTATCTCTGGAAATACAGTGAAAGAGATCTTGGCGATTCCTACCTCCATTATGTTTGAGTAGAAAGCTCGTGTAAATGCATTTTAATACTGCTCATATCAATGTATGTTTTGCCATAAGGAAAGAGAATGTAATAGACTTATCTTAGAGAAACCAGTGAAAAACACCATCTGGAAAAGCAGAGCATAAATGTGGGTTACAGAGGGAAAGGGGCATTACTTAGAAAAGGGAAAAGGCAAAATTCTTTCTCAGCAACTCTTAATTTCCTGGTTTCAAGAGGTTTTGCTGAATATGACATTCTGAAAGGGCACTGAAAGGATACTACTGGCTGTTTATCCAGTAGCTGCATAAACAAACATTTTGGCAGTCACTGTATTTGGGCAGTGCCAAATACAGCAAGACTTTGATTTCCCAGCAATATCTCTCAATGTATTGTACTCTCAAAGAGTAGTAAATAATAACTAATAGAACTATTAATCCTGCTGGAATATAGTTACCAGACACAAAATAAGCAAACATTCCCTTCAGTGAGTACTATATTATAATGGAAATTATGGCATCTTCTGGAAAAAGAAGGCCTCTCTTCCATTTAGTACAGTCCAATGGTCAGCAGTCATACCCTTTTGCATGAATGATTACAACCAAATTGAATTTTTTAGCTTATTCACTACAAAGAGAGTAAACCCACAATCAGTAAGTATTTGCATATCAGGAAAAATTAATATCCAAAGAATTTCTGATCATATGAGTTACAGCTGGGAAGAAAACCAAAAATCCTATTAAATCAATACCATAAATTTGGGCAGAGAACTAAGAGGATGCTGTGTGTGTAAGAACTTATTAATAATATCCCTATTTTCAATATAAAATACACAGAATTAGTGACAGTACTGAGTAAATTTTGACACCATTAATTAAATTTCATCTGATCTCCCATTGAGAATAGTGACTTGAGTTTCTTCTCAAGATGGCAGTAAGACTTGAGATACTCCTGGTTTCCACAGTGATTAAAACCAGTGGTTCTTTGGGATACAGATAAGCTGTTGTATTTTAGTGAAAAATAATAGCAGAGGCAGTAAGAATGTATTTTTCCCAATTTCTCATTTTGATCCTCTGTGTTTCACTGTAGTGACAGCTCAGCTTCCAGGACCAAACGGCTACACAGGAGGAAAGATCATCTTCATTGACACTGAAAACACTTTGTATCCTTTGGACTGTGAAAGCTACAGGTACGATGAACTGGAAAGACAGTTCATTTTGATATAAGCGAGTCGGAAGCTCCAGATAGCTTCATACATGTCAAACATTATGACTGACACAGAAAGCCTGGCAAGCAAAGCGTGTAGCAGCCCACAAGGCACTGTCTTTTTGATCTGTAATTTGATGTAATCCAACCTGGGAAAAATTAGAGTTATGATATAGATTTTATTTTAACTGTAGGGGTTTTTTGAGATCTAATATGCCTTCTTAGTAATGACACAGGTGATAGAAGCTTTTCTGTTTACTTAGAGAAATTCATCTAAGCATTGAACACTATCTTTAACACTTCATATCTGTGGCAGACTGTGTATAAATGGATTTTGTTCACAGCTGAAATCCTAGAGCACAGATATCCATATGTCAACCCCCTCCACACCTCAAATCCTAAACACAAACCAATTATCATTGTGAGCCCTAAACTATCTTTGGGTTATGTGGGACAGTGTGAAGAGAAAGTCTTTTCCAAGATCAAATGAAATGTTCTTTTTTTTTTAACCCCCCATATTTCGTTTTGGAATGTTTTTATTTTCAGAACATGTTTCATACAAAGAGAAATCCTTAACTTTGACTAATGTCAGCCGACCAGACCGCCTTCGTGACATTGCTGATCGCTTCAATGTTGACCATGATGCAGTACTTGAGAATGTGCTGTATGCACGTGCATATACTAGTAAGACCACCACTGCAACTGGCATGATAGTTTTTTTCCTAGCATGAGTGGTTTTTTCTCTAAGGCTGCCATTTTAATAGTTCTCAGTTGATTAACAGAGATTGCCTGCTGGGGATCATAATGAATGTTTTGCTGCTAACAGAAGTCATAAGCTTGCTTCCATTTTCTGTTGCTGACATTGTGTACGAAGCACAGTTGCTTGGTTGTGGCAAACTGCAAAACTTTATTCTTTATGTAGGGCAGCTGAGCTGGAATACTTAGACCTAGCAAATCTGCTCCATTTGCACATTAAGTGAGCTCTGCTACATATATGACAAGGGTCAGCATAGCATCTCAGTAAGAGAAGCACCAGTTAAGGTATCCATGATTGCTTGAATGCAAGCAATTCTATAAATGCTATTGAGACATTCTCTATGATCTTGTGTGTGGAACTTTATAGAGATAGCTCCAACACACTCTGTCACAAGACACTGCATTAAAACTTCAAGGGAATTCTAAATGGGACCTTTACTTTGAGAGTATGACATGAACAATAATATTATTAATACAGTTTCTGTGAATCACTTAATTCAACATTAAATTCAAACGTTTATATTGCTTTTCAGTTCTTACCACAACAAGAAAGTTTTCTTCATGCATAGTTTTTGTTGTGAAGCTTTTCACAAACAAGTTTTGTTAGCTGGGCAAGTAGAAACTGGAGTCTACAGAAGCACAGACACTGATGGATATTGAGGTAGCTTGTTATTGGGCACTAGATTTAAAACTGCTGGCAGTGAAAATATATACAGTGCAGACACATAAAGCTGAGCTTTAAAATTCAGGGTTTTGTCACTTCAGAGCTCTTTCTGGTCCTAATTTCACTTAGCAACTGTACTTCTCACCAGGTGAACATCAGATGGAACTGCTTGACTATGTAGCAGCCAAGTTCCATGAGGAAGCTGGTATCTTCAAGCTATTGGTACTAAAATAATCCTTTTTTTGTATGCTCACTGCTTTCAGAATAGGTTTTCCTATTTTCTTTCACTGTATTTACTTATCTAGCATAATTACAATGCAGATCATTGACTCCATAATGGCACTTTTCCGTGTGGATTTCAGTGGTCGTGGAGAGTTGGCCGAACGACAGCAGAAACTGGCTCAGATGCTGTCAAGGCTCCAAAAAATATCAGAAGGTAAGGGAAACATTGCAAAATTTGGAAAACATGGACTGGAGTTACTGAAGCAGTAGCTGTTGGTAGCACAACCACCTAGTAGTCCAAGTGCATTATCAATCAGGCGTTGGCTCAGGAATCTCTCCTCACTTTACGCCTCTGTCAGTTACCAAAAAGATTGAACCAATAACAGATTATTTCAGGATGACAGATAAGGAGTCCTTAGAATTATTTAACATTTAGAGCTTTCTTAGAAATACTGCTCAGAGAAGTCCTAAATGAGAAACTAGGTCAAAGAACTGGACAAATATCTAGTAAGAGAAATTGTATTCCCCAAATTTTGACAATGTAAATACACAAGAAACCTCAAGATTAGAAAGAAGGATGAAGGCACAGAGAGATAAAAAAGCCATGCCTATTGCCACATTCCCAGTACATGACAATGCTCTGAGGAAGGATGACAGGATTAATAGGGTTCCTCCTCTTTGGAATGTCTCAGAAATGGTGATAATGAATGAGTAAATGTGTTTTTCATGTAGTAATTTTTTTTTAGCTGAAGTCACACGAGCAAATTTAGGATGTCTCCCGATTAACTCCAGCCATCACACATAAAGAATATTTATTTCTCTCTCATTTGTAATTTAAAGTGCTTCAGTAGCAGCCCTGCTTTTACCATGGCTAGGAGAATATTTTGGAATTCTAATTGGATACAATTCAATCCTTTGCATTGTTGCACAACCCAGTCTAGGGGGAGGTGTCCCTGTCCATGGCAGGGGGGCTGGAATTAAATGATCTTTAAGGTCCCTTACAACCCAAACCAGTCTATGATTCTATTGCAGAATATAATGTGGCCGTGTTTGTGACCAACCAGATGACTGCTGATCCAGGAGCAACTATGACGTAAGATACTTTTCCTCTCTCTTTAAAAAAAAAAAAAAATTATCTTTTGCATTACATATTTAACAGGAATAAGAACCAAAATTATATGGAGCAAGAGGCACCAAAACGAAGGTTCAGTTTGGTCACTGGTCCCTCTGGTATGAGGAGTCATTCATGGATGACACCTGTAGATTTCTCTCAGTTTTCATAACGAGTTTTTTTATGTTTATAAGCTGCCTGGCACGATGGCTTCTTTCACTCTCAGTTGAACAAAGAGAACAAGCCATAAAAAGTATTGAAAAAGCACTCCATTTTACCTTGGAGCAGCTTATATATGAAGTTTAAAGTGTGTATTTTTTGACCTTCCTGAATTTGACAGGAAAATTAGGCCAGCATTGAACATTTGAACATCCTATCTTGAGGCAAGTGTGTTAAAGTCCTTTTCTGATATATTTATCTACTTGTTATCCATTACAGAGTTCAATATGCCTTGTCTGACATTTATTCACAGTATTAACCTATGGAATTTTGGCAGTGGATCATCACAATTTTCTTGCTAATTTAGCTTTCAGGCAGACCCCAAAAAACCCATTGGGGGCCACATCCTTGCTCATGCTTCAACTACCAGGATTAGTTTGAGGAAAGGGAGAGGGGAGCTGCGTATTGCAAAGATATACGACAGGTAAATCACCTCCACAGGGAGGAAGCCGTGTTAGGAGCAACCGTAAGGTGGCAAAGTTGATGGTACTGCAACTGAGTAGCTTGAACAGCTGAATCATAGTTTCAAACTAACCATGTTTCTGGTAGCAAGTTGAGAGAAAATCTGAAAGGACAAACTAATTAACAGACTTAAAGTTGCCTTGCATATCACATACATTAAATTACGTAATCTTTCATCATAAATCCTACTAGATGCTCATCTCTTAAAGACCATCAGTTTGGTAAGACTGGTGGTCCCTTGGCAGGAAAATTCCAGAACTGTTGTATTACTAAATTTTGCTGACACAATTAGTATGACTTCACCTGGTAAACTGTGGCAGATGTGAGTCATTCAAAATTGCACTAGTGGTACTGCCTGGAGAGACCAGGTCGGGAGCTAAGAAATTGAAATGAGAGTTTGCACAGACAGAATCTTCCTTCTCCCACACGTCCTCCATTTCCCTCCCTTGTGTTTGTCATTTTCCAAGAGGTGGGTTTCACATTTTCCGATCTTGATAATACTGATTACATTCTACAGTTTGCACATAGGTATAAAGATTTTTAAATATTCCACACTGCTTACACATGGAACATTTAGGGGACTGTTTCACAGCTGCATTTAACATGCCAAAAACCAAAAGTTTCTTGTTTCTTTTTTTTTTTTTTCCTCAGCCCTGAGATGCCTGAAAATGAAGCCACATTTGCAATAACTGCTGGAGGGATTGGGGATGCCAAAGAATAGGCAGAAAAATGATGTAAATTTACAGCTGAAAACCACCTGAGCAGTTGGGATAAAGATTTGTGCAAGGTTACCAACTGCCTGACTGCAATTTTATCTTTTGGAAACCATTAGTGGTATTTTGGGAGAGCATTAGGTTAAACTCTGTACAGTTCAGTTTTATTGAATTTGGCTCACTTAGGATCTTCATTTTTCAGTTGAATTTTGAGCAGATAAAGATTTAAGAAATAAGCTTGTGAATTGTTCAAAGAAGCCTTTTCCCATATTTTATGAAAATCAAAGCTATCCTTTCACATGAGATTTACATTTTTTTAGTTTCTTTCAAAGAGAGTGTCTATGTGGTAAAATTTAATAGTGTGAAATGGAACACAATTGGAATAAGCTCAGTTATAAAATTCACATACATAGAAAAGAGAGTGGAAGAAGCAACAGCCCAGTAGCTTGCTGGATTCACATGTACCACAGAGGAACAAGTTACTTTAAAAATATGTGATAGGCATTTTTATCTTGACTAGATAGTTTTTATATATTTATTTAGCATTGTCTACTTTTTGCAGATAATGTTTTGAAACTGTTCTTATTAAAGTTAAAAATAAAGATGATTAATTAGAACAGCACTCTGCTTATGTTTATGTGCTTTGAATCAAGTAATAATAATTTAATAATCTCAATAATCTCACCGATTTTTCATGAGAGAAGTCAACTGGGTGCAACCCAACATTTTAAAACCTTTTGTCTAGTTCTTTGAAGAAACTAAAACTTTATATAACTGCCTTGTCAGTCTCCTAATATAAGCAATAATATTAATGATTAAATAATATTAAATATTATTATTAAAAAGCAGAATAAAACAAGCCCAGTGGTGAGATAGGGGAGAGAGTCTGGCAGTGGTACTTAGACTGAGGAAAAAGCATTTGTGACTCTGCTCGCTGAGGGCACATGCTGCCTGGACAGCCAGCACAGGCATAGCTCTGGAGTAGCCAGAGAAGCGCGTTGTGGGGGGCAAAAAGAATTTGCCTTCCTTGAGTGGTTTCTTAACAGGCTTTAGATACTTTTCCCGAAGTAAAGCACTATTTTTCACAGTGGAGAGAAGTCTAAAAAGGCAATGGCAGGGAGGCTGGCTGATGTGAGAGAGCCAGGAATGGGTCAGTCGTTGTCATTTAATATAACACCTAGTTCTTTGCATGCACCCCTTTCCCATACCAGGCATATTCAGATATGAGTATCTAATGGCCGAGTACTGAGTGTCAGTACAAGCTTACAGTGTCATTTGTCTCCTTCCCACCCACTTAGAAAAGGCCCAAGTTTCTTTCAGTATTTTATTTTAAGCACCGAGATTGCTTTTTGCTCACATATGCCATATGTACATACAGTATGTGAAACTAAAATGGTCAACAATTTGTGTCTCGTTCCACGTTCAGTTGTTTGTTTCAAGGCTCTGGAAGTTAAGGGGACTCACCTTCTCTTCTGCCAGTGTAACTGAATTTTGACAATTTGACAGCCTAGAAAGTGCTGCCAGTAGTGCGACCGTGGCTCAGGCCAAGGCCTGGCTCAGCTGGTGTACCCAGCTCACCAGACATGGCTGCTTGTTGGCAAGTGCCAGGAGCGTAAGCACAGCACAAGAGAATGCCACATAATTGAATCATGGCTTATTTTATCTTTTAGTTAGGAGGCTGTAGTTGATTTGGGACGCAGGCTATGAAGAGGGTGTGTGCGCTGTGCCTGGTGTCCTTCGTGTACTTCAAATCGTTTCTTTAATCCCTTGCAGTAGCACCACTGTGAGTGAAGGGGTGAATTCGTTTACTTTCTGGAGAGGCTGTCAACAACCTCCTGCAGTTGCTGGGATGGTGCGGCGTGTGGCCGTGGGCTGCTGCCACGAACCGAGTTGGGGGCCGCTATGCCATTTTCTCGCAGCCTCCTGGCTCTAGGATGAGCGCACACATCATGGCTGCTGTCACTACTACTCCTGCCCCAGCGCCGCGACAAGATCCCCCATAGTGATCTGCCAGGGAAAAAAGCGGCGGTAAAAACTCAACCCAGCGTACCCGAGCGGCCTCGCCGGCGCCGCCGAGGAGGCCCGAGGGGCCACACCCCCACCCCCGTGCCGGGCCCCGCCGCCTCTCCGCGCTCCGTTATTGTCTCCTCAGCGCCGCTGCCGCTCTCCACGGGGACAGATGGAGCGTAGGCGAAAGGCTGTATTCTCCAAACCCGATTACGCTGCAAACTTAACGTAATCCTCCGACTCTCCTCCAGCCGTGCCTGCAGCTGCAGAAGAATTTTACGCAAAACGCACAGGCTCTTCCCTGCCCTACGTCAGCTTGAGTTGCGCAACTTGCGTACGCCGTGTACTTACGTAACGTACGCCTCGGCCTACGTTTTCCTTACCGTTCAGAACTAGCTATGAAGGGGACTCTCTGCGTAGCAGACTTTGGGGAATAGGAAGAGCGTTACTATCCTCTCTTCTTTCCTCACGCGGGGGCCCAGCTCAAGTAAAGGGCGCTACGCACCTTTCGTAGCCTGCTTACCGAGCGGAGCAGTGCTTTGCTAAGAGCGTTTAGGGCGTAGCTGGCTTCCGGGAATAGGCGTAGGTATTTTCGAAGGCCGCAGTTTGCGCAGCGCCGGGCCGCCCGTAACGTAGCTGAAGCGGATTGGGGCGGCGGCAGCCATTTTGTGCCGGGAGCCCGGAGGAAGAAGACGCTGGTGTCTCCACACTTCACGGGCCCTGGAGCCGACCGAGAGTCCCGCCGTTCCGTCCGCCGACGTTCAGCGGGTCTCTGACCCACTGACGACTTCTTCTCCTTTTGTATCCCACCAAAGAAGCGAGGTGGCGCAAAGCGATTCCTCCGAGACACAGCCACCCCTGGCTGGACCCTCTCCCCGTACCCCTAGTCCCTCGCCGTCCCCACGGCCGGCGTTCCGCTGCCTCTCTCCCACCCCTCCGGGTGCGATGAGGGGCTTCGGGGACCGGGGCCGCGACCGAGACCGCGGCGGGTAAGGGGGAGTTTGAGGGGGTCGGTAGGCCGTGACGGGCTTGGGGGAGCGAGTGCGCGGAACGGGTCGACACGGCCTGGGGGCGGTGGAGGGAGCCGTTTCCCGCGTTGGGGGCATGGGGGGGCGGAAGCCCGGGGAGGAGTTCTGGGGACAAGGGGGGTGCGTTCTGCTTGCGGTATTGGGGGAACTTTTCCCAAAATATTCCCGTATGGGGATGTGGGGAGCTGGAGACTTTATTAGTAAGGTTCTGGCAGGCAAGGCGGGGTGGTGGGCTGAGGTGGGTTTTTATTTAGTTAATTAGTTTTCCCGTCGTTCACGTGTAACTGTGTGTGCCTTGCGATTTTAAGGCCTGCATTTCCTCTCCTACCCTTAATGTATTTCCGCCAGCCTTCTTTACCCTGCTCCTTCTATTCCCTCCTCTGTCCTCCCCTTCGCAAACAACAAAGGTCTTGGTGGCTCTGGCAGGGGTGGTTGGAAGCTCTGCCCTTCTGGTTGTCATTGCTCCTTCTGGACTTTCTGGAAAGATGGCAGTTGGTGAAAGATCTTTCAATTGTGCTCCTAGGCTTATCGGGAGAGGAAATGAGATTGAAAAAAAAATGTCATGCACACTCGGGAGGGTGATTTCGGTAAACATGGCCCTGGATCACACTTAACGAGCATGACCAAGCTTATGTAGCAGTCACACCGGAGTTGTCCGTGTGGCACTGCAGAGGCCTAGTGCTTAATACTCTTGAATCTGGTATTTTAAGGAAATTTGGCTTGGAAAAGGTTTTTGCAGGTTAGATTTTTTTTTTTTTTAAATTTTGTTTTCTGAGGATGGTAGCAATAAGTACAGTGGCATTATAGTGTTTAATTAGTTTGAGACGTGAGGATTTTAAAGGGTTGAAAGCAATAAGATATTCTTTCTGTGTCTTTTTAAAAAGAAAGCACTAATTTAGGAGTGGCATTTTCCATCCTTTTGATCACAATTAGTTAATGCCTCCTTTCTCACAGATTATCAATAAACATGTTATATGGCTTGTGTTAATATGGCAGACTAGATCTCAGTTAATAAGCAGTCTTCCCCCTCCTCACCCCCTCTTTCCTTCTTGTTTTCCCTCCCCAGTGAGATTCAGGAATATTTTGTTCTGTGTTGCAGTGCATTTTAATGTTTAGTTTCTCGTCATCTGTGGAGAGAGATAGTTGTATCTTTGCTTTATCTTGCACCCACACTTCGTGCTCTGAAATTAAAAGATAGTTGGTTTTTTTTTTTTTTTTTCAGAGAGGAGAGTTCTGGTGTTTTTCCACTATGAGATTTCCAGCTCAGTTTAACACAAAGACATTTGAGTAAATGCTTTGGCAAGTCTGAGAGTTCAGACATCAGCTGGTTTTGGACTTTAGTGAGTTTGAGTATGTGGGTTTATATACAGTTATTTAAAAGAACACTGACCAAAGCATTGTCACAACACTTGCTGTGCCATAAAATTAGTGTAATCTCATGTTATTCATATACCTTGATTATAGGCGGATGCTTCTCTTCTAGATCCGGGGTTTTGCATAAATAAAAGGAGTGCCTACCTGCTGCTTTGTGAAGTTTTTGAACATTTGCATGGAAGATTGTTTTATTGGCATGTTATCCTGGAAGCTTTAATGTGTTGGGATTCAGTTTATTATATACAACTATTTAAGGTGTGAAAATATTTGTAACCGCTAACAACCTTCATACTTCGTAAATAACCCTTATAAAATTCTGACCCATCAGCATGCTGGCTGAACGTCATTTGAAAGTTTATCACCTTCTCAGTGCTGATTCTTTGGTAGGCTCACTAAATACAGGCTTTCTGTTTTCTTCCTGTCAGAAGTGGGTTGTAGGTGACTTCTCAGAATGGAAAGCTGTACTTTTTTTTTTTTCCCCTCTCTCGCATGTAACAAATTCACTCAGAAATTATTGCACCAGGAATACTAAAGAATATTTTATGTCAGTCTGAATTTACACTTGAAAAGAGGACTGTTGGCAAATCAGTGGGATAATGTTAGATTTAAATCAGTTTAACTGGAATTGTAATCTTGTTTTACTTGTAATCGGAATGTAAACTGTCAGTTACTGCCTGTTTAGCCGATAAACTTCAGCAGAGGCAGCATTTGAGGACTGCTTCAGGGCTCACCCGGGTCACTATACAGCCAGATTGTGTTTAAGGAGGGAAAACTGAAACTATGTGCTTTCTATGTAAAATCCCTCTGGATAGCTGTAGCACAAATATTTCTGTTACTCAGCTGCTTCAGGATCCAGTCTTGCAATCAGTTCTCTGTTTCTTTTCCTAAGAAAACTCGTTGACCCTTTGAACCTCTAGTTGACTTAGAAAGACTGGGTTTTATTACACAAAAAAAATATAGTTGTCATTTTGACCTCAAGTTACCATAACTAGTTGTAGGCATCTTCAGTGAAAGTGAATGTCCCTGTAAATGATAAATGAAAATCTATACTTTTTTTTTTCCACTTTGTCCTGAAAGAAAATGTAATGCTAAAATGAATTTTTAAAGTTGTTTCAATCTTTGTATGACAAAACCTATTGATTATGCAGGCTGTTTAGGGGATCTGATAGACTTACTGATGAGAAAATAAGGGATATTAACAGGAAAGGGAAGAGACTTAATGAAACAGTTGCAACAAAGCAAACATTTCAAAGCTTAGGTAGTTAGTGTATCTACCATACTTAGCTTTTCAAAAAATGTAACCCTTCCTTCCTAGGAGTATGTTGATTTGTGGTTTTTTTAGTGTCTTTTCATTGGGAAGTGATTTAAAGGAAAATGTAGTTAATATCTGACCAATGTTGCACTTACAGTAATTCAGAAATTTATTTTACATTTGCTTTATTTTTGTAGCACACACCTCCCCTTCCCTACCCCCTTGCAAATTACTAGTGTTAAGAAGATTGCTTTGGGATTTTTGTTGCTTTCAGTTTGTATCAGTAACAGTTTTTATTTATTAGCAGACTGACTTGGTATGGTGCAGTACTTTGGATTTGCCATCTAAATAAAGTCTGGATTTCTTATCTAAATAAAGTCTTGTTTTAAATGGACATTTCTCATTAATTCATGTTTTGCAAAAAGCTACAGCTTTATTAATCAAAATTTGAATTAGGATAAAATTTGACATGATAGCATTTAGAGATTACCTTCTGCTGTGTTTGTATAATACTAATGAAAGAGCTATGACTTGTGGTGGAATGTTAAAATATGATTTATAATATTGACAGTAAATAATCATTTGATGCCACTAGGGTTTCAGTTATTCTTGCAGATTATTACCAGAAGCTCATGTTTTGTCTAATACATTAATGAGTTATTACAGTTAGTTCTTAACCTTCTGAAGTGGATGAAGAAAACTTATGAGAGAAAGAACAGTAACTTTGGAGTTGTTCTGTTAGGAAATTTTTAGTAAATATTAGCTTCTTGATCTCTTGAGTCTTCATCAAATGCATTTGAGAGAGGGTGTTTTCTTCCAGGTACATTCTTGGTTTTCTTCTTGTTAGATTCTGGTTTAAAAAGCAATATTTTTATTGCTTTGGTTACAGATAGACTTGCCAGCTTGTCTGGACTTACTTCCTGTTCTTCACTCCTGTTTTTCTTTTGAGGCATACTGCTTGATAAGAAGGGAGACGTAGAGGGGGAGACAGTGCAATAGCTATCTTTGTATAAAAGTAACCTTGAGAGAGATTAATTTGCAATTAGTGCTTTTTTTCTCATCCCTTTCATCTACCCATGTTTTAAGTGTATTGTCTGTTTCGAGAAGAGGAAAGCTCTGTAGCTGTACCCACAGCATTGTCCTGAGGAAGGGAACCTTGAGGTAGAAACTTAGAAGTGGGAGCTTTAAGGCAGTTGCTTACAAATGGCTGTATTAGAAGGAAACTTGCTTCAGAACTGACTTAAAGCAGGTTTACGTTGCTTCAAGAAGTTGTGTGCCATCATAGTGATTGGAGGGATGTGACTTTTGCTAGAATATTGTGCTCATGTGTCAAATTGGGGAAAAGAGTGGAAAGTTCATAAGAATCCTGCAAATTCCAGACTAATTAATTATTTTTTTTTTATGACTAACGTTGACACACTCAGGTTTGGAGCAAGTCGTGGAGGTCCTCTTCCTCCAAAGAAATTTGGTAATCCAGGGGAACGTTTACGTAAGAAAAAGTGGGACTTAAATGAGCTGCCCAAGTTTGAGAAGAATTTTTATGTGGAACATCCAGAAGTGGCCAGGCTTACTCCGGTGAGTTTTCATATTCTGTCTCTACGATTTTTACCAAAAGCAGAAAATGCTACAAGTGGAAAAACTTGTCCTGTGATGTCTGGGACAGTGTGTAATAGAACTGTCTTCTTCATTATGTTTCATTATTCTTCATTATGTGTGTAGTACTCTGCAGGATACCAGTTCTAGTTGCCTTCAGAAGTATCAGCTTTGCTAATGTTAAATACTGCCCTAAGCTGGTTTTATATGAGATATTTTACATATGGTCATTTGCCATTCATCATCGTAATCTTTTTCTGGTTTAGCTGTTTGTCAGTGTAGAGTACTTGGGAGTTGTAGTACTGAGGAGGCCCTGAAAGAATCAAAGATAATGAAGTAAGAGTGGCAGAAATGCATGAGAATTGTTCGACAGTAATATTCTATTATAATAGTATTTCAGGCTGAAGGAGGCTGTGGGAGATCTCTAGTCTATAATGTTTTGCTCAGAGCAGGGCTAACTACAAAACTAGAGCAGGTTACTTAGCACCTTGTCCTTTTGAGTTAGAATATCCTCAGGGATGCAGAGAGTTTATATCCTTTCTGGGTGGCTGTCCCAGGTCTTAATGTTTCATATGTTATCCCTGCTTTTGTTACCCAGCTAAACAAATCTGGTGCTCCCAGTCTTTCTTCATGCAGGCTGTACTCCAGCCTCTAGCTTTCCTCCCACAATTGGACATGTCCCCGTTAAAACAATGTCCTTTGTACATGGGAGGCTCAAAGCTGGATATAGTACTTTGTGTTTACTATGTAGCTACAGTCATCTTCCCTTCCAACTCCATGTTTAGAGTCTTTGTTTTCCTTCCTTAGTGTCTTTTTATATTTAGAAATCAAGAGTTTTCATTCTTAACATGAGGAAACAAAAAAATGTCCATACCCAATTCCATAGACTTACAAGCCTTTATGTGAAATATTAATGAGACTTTTATATGTCATAAAGGAATTAAAGGAGACATTGGCTTTTTCAAGATACAACTTTAACTACTGAACCATAGCTAGCATTAGCTGCTGTAGTTGTCTTTGCCTCAGCCAACTAAAAGGTTTTTCATGTTTTTCCCAGAAGTTGTTTGTTTTGGTTTGTTTTTTTTTTTTAAAACTTTTTTCATTCAAGCTCAAGAGGCTCTCGCAGAGAGTAAATCTATTTTCTTTGGATAAAAGGTGTGTTTGGTATTGGTGTCTATATTTCTATTGATTTTTAAATGATCATTAGAACAAGGTCATGAATTGTGGAAGTGTGTTGCAAAGTGCAGTTGTACTTGCAAGATAACCTAGACAAAGAAAAAACACTTTCTAGTCCTAAAATTATGCTTCTGTAGATAGATATTTCAGAAATATTTTAAGTGGCATTATTAAAAAAAAAAATGTTGAAGGTCTTAGGGTATCATTATGAAATTGTCTGTGCTTCTTTCATGCAGAGAAGCAGTGTGGGTTCCAGAAAGATTCCAAGCAACATTTCTGAGATGCAACCTGTCCAGCAAGAGCTTTGTATTTAATTACCTCTGAAAGGTGTTAATCAAAGGAGGAGCACAACCTTGCCTTCTGCCAGTTCATAGTATATTAGGGCCTATTTGTTTTGTTTAGTTCTTAGCACTGTCACATAAAATACGTTTCTTATCTGATCCTCTGTTTCTAATTACTTTTGAAGCTGTTGATCATTTCTGGCCTCGGGAAGAAGAATATAATTCTTAAAAAATGCTATATTAATACACTTTTAATTGAAAAGGGCTGATTGGAAGAAAAGAGACTTCTAGTCTCTCTAGACTAGTCCTTCTAGACTACCTAGAGAGCTTATACCTCTGAATATTGGAGAAGCTGTGTGACAGCTCAATCTTAAAATATTATCTTTAGGAAAGCAGTCATTTTTAGATCACTGTTTCGGTTCAGTTCTCTAACAAAACTGTTATCCAGAGGTGTGAAATGAGTTAATACTTAGAAATACGTACTTTAATTCCCTGATAACATTTAGCATTTGTCTTTGCTTTTCCACATAAATAGTATGAAGTTGAAGAATTACGAAGAAAGAAAGAGATAACAATTCGAGGAATGGAGGGCTGCCCCAAGCCTGTGTTTGCCTTCCACCAGTGTAGCTTTCCACGTAAGTATTTGCTCAGAACAAATAACTGTTCAGGCCTCTTCTGTTCTCTAAAAGGTCTTCTGAAACCTCAGTTACCCTTTATGAACTTTTTTCTTTCCTTAAATTCTTAGAATATGTGATGGATGCCTTGATGGATCAGAACTTCACAGAACCCACTCCAATTCAGTGCCAAGGCTTTCCATTAGCCCTCAGTGGTCGTGATATGGTGGGGATTGCGCAAACTGGCTCTGGGAAGACATTAGCAGTATGTATTCTTGCCTTTTATTTTGCTTTCCTAGGTTCCTTGCAGAAATTACTTTTGGCTACTGGTTAGTAGTTTTGGGACTTGTCAATACTAGAAGCATAAAGTGAGATACTTGCATGTGTTTAAAGCTTGCTTTATTACATCATGGGTGAGACTTAAGTCTCAACCAGGCTGTCTATTCACAGGCATATATTTTGTCTTTTTTTTTTTTTTTTTGAATGCTTAGTCATTTCTCTTGCCTATGGTGGTTTAAAAAAACCCAAAAAACCAAACCAAAAAAAAAACCCCCAAAACCCCCAAAAAACACCCCGCCCCCAAACGGTATGTGCTTTTCAGCATATTTTTTTATAACTGTGCAAATTAAAATAAAAACTGTTAGAGGCTTCAAGGTATACATTAATTTTACCTGCAGTGGTTAAGCAGGAATTTTATCATTAATGAAAAACATTGGTTAGGGCCAAGATTGCTCAATTCTGCTAACTTAGACTGCAGATTTAAATGAGTCTTCCTTTCAGAGGTGTTGAGCTGTCACTGCAACTGCCTTGTAGTATTTTGTGCTCATGTCAAAGCAGATATGGTTTGTAAGCAGCTCTGAAAATCTTCTCTTGCATAAATGCAAGTATCTGTTTTTGCAGAATCCTTATTCTTATTTAGCCAAGGTTTCTTGCTGTCTCTCACATCAGGTGTTAGCTTCCTGAAGGGTTATCAGTATAAATGGGCTCTTGCTGTGATCCAGTTATCCTGGCAGGAGGTCATTAGCATTTAATATTTAAGTCCTGTATTCTGACTTCAAGTTCTTTTGTTTTAGTACTTGTTGCCTGCAATTGTTCACATCAACCACCAGCCATATTTGGAGAGAGGGGATGGCCCAATTGTAAGTGCTTGTCAATTCTTTCTTTTTTTTTTTTTTTTTTTTTTGTGTGTGTGTGTGTGTATGGTGTGGCACCATTAATGAGATGTGTACTGTACTGAACTGGCAAATCAGAATAGTAAGCAGAGAAATGTTTACTATCACAATGTGAATGTCCCACTCAGTTGAAATTCTGTGCAATTGCTGACATAGACTAAAGATATTTAAATGTTTTAGCTAATAAAGAGCAGATGGTCCAACTTTGCTTATCGTATCTGTGTGGAGCCCTTAAGCTAGGGATGCATGTACAGCTTGGCTACCCTGAATCAATTCCTTTTGCAGTGTCTGGTTCTAGCACCTACTAGAGAGCTGGCCCAGCAAGTGCAGCAGGTGGCTGATGACTATGGCAAATGTTCAAGACTGAAGAGTACCTGCATATATGGAGGAGCTCCCAAAGGTCCCCAAATCAGAGATCTAGAAAGAGGTAATTTAAAAATGGATGTTTGCAGTTTCTGGAGGAGGCAGTATTGTGCAAAATCTGTAAAAATAGAATTATCTCCTTAAAACCTGTTGGGAGGGGAGGGTGCACGAATGAGTGACAGTTACAGTGACAGTTCATCAGGTAGTTCTCTTTGTTCTATGTTGACTTATTTGGATATTACATTTCCTTTCTATTTTCTTTTTGAACTTCCCACTTGTGAAGATCATCAGGAAGTATGAAGGGGAAAAAGAAACTTGCCAGAAAGAGAATAGGTTATTTTGAGGAAGTAGTAGCAGCAAGTTTAAGGAATTATTTTTTCTTGAGCCAAATTCAGGTGTTCTGCCTAGGCTTGTTAACTTAATTTCTGTATATGTAGAAACTTCTTTAGACAGTGGGTTTGGGGGTTTTTTTATTGTTCTTAAGCACTAAGCTCTGTTTCTGTTCATGGACTCCATAGCATTCTGTTGCTGCCTTTCTATACACAGCAAGGGGCTGGAGTTGGGAATGGTGAGGAACCATAGTTCTACAGCAGCTGCAGTAGCACAGTAGTGCACAGGGGACCTAACCTTCATTTCAAGGGCTAGTTATATACAATTTCAAATGCAGGAATGTGGTGGTGGTTTTCATCTTCACCAGATTAAAAAAAGTAATAGAATTATTTGAAAAGGTAGAAGGAATATTATCCAGGTAAGCTTAATATATACAGATCTACTCAAGAAACCAGTAAATTTTACTTACCACTGCATTTTGCAGAGTCATTATTGAAATAATGGGACAAAGTCATGCACTTTAAAGTTCTGTTTAAATTCTGTTAAAAAATTAAATAAATAAATGGTAGTGCATTCCAGTTCAAAAGTAGCATCTTCAATGGAATAGTCAAAGGATACTTGAAGAGAATTTGGGAGGATCAGCTTGGTGGATTTTTGCACCTTTCTGGAGTGCTGTAAAATAGCTGTTCTTATGAAGAAAACTGGTTAGAGAATGTGGGCAGGTTCAGTGCTTTCAGTCCTTTTAGGTTTTACTGTCTTTGGATGATTGCTTAGTATTTTCTGCAGCAAAGATTGTTGAATAGGTAAAAGTCCAGAAAACTTTTTTCCCTTTTTTTTTTTTTTTTTTTCAGCTGTGATCTTTGGGGTATTTAGTGAATTTACTTTGGGAGAGTACATCATTGACAACAGAGATTACAGTTTATTCAATCTTCCTGGCGGACCAGTGGCTACATTAGAAATCTAATTAAATCTAAATAAAGCTTGAGCTTTATAGAAACTGGAAGTATGCCCAGCTTTATCAGCACTGAGGAGTCCAGGTTGCCACAGACAAAAAGATCTGTCTTGTCACAAAATACTGTGCATCTGTAAGTGCAGTATCAAGAAAGCTGTTAGGGTTTTTCTATTATTCATCCCCCTGCTTCCCTCATCTTACCTTCTGTGGACATTTCAGTGACACTGAAAGACTTGCCTGTAAGACTAGAGAATCAGTGGAAATAAGTCCTTTCTTTTAAGGAATGTATAAATTGCCATACCTGATAGTAGTTTATAAACATTTAAATTCTAGTTTTATGCTAACAAGTATGGGCAGGACAGTTGCCTGTCACTATTGATGCATGATTACCCAGTATTTAAGCCAATACTTTGACTTAATATAATTAAAAAAACCCCAACCAACCAAAAACCACACCAAAAACAATGCGGAAGTGATCTGACCTGTATAGCGAGAGCAGCCCTTCATATTTGATTATGATGGGGAGTTTAGGTGGAGTTCTTCCCCTACCCGAGAGCTCTCTAGACTGTATAATTATAATTCTGGAGGAAGGTGGGTCAGGCTTGTGTAGAATCTTATTTTACTTCTGATTTTTGGACAGCTCTTCACTGGTGTTTTCTGACAGTAAGCTTTTAGCTTCTCTGCTGCATTTATCATTCTAATGGCACTGTAGCAGTAATTTCAGAATGAAAAAAAATATTAAAAGAAACTGGGGTTTCTACTGAAATGATTCAATCTTGGGTACAAATGATGGTGCTCTGGAAGGTGATTCATTCTGACTAAAAATACCAGTTGACGTTCAGATGAAGAGCCTTACTCTTTCTCCTTCTTCTGTTTTGAAGGTGTGGAGATCTGCATTGCTACACCAGGTCGCTTGATTGACTTCCTCGAGGCAGGAAAGACCAACCTTCGTCGATGTACCTACCTGGTGCTGGATGAAGCAGACAGAATGTTGGACATGGGATTTGAACCTCAAATTCGTAAAATTGTTGACCAGATACGGGTGTGTGGATGTTGTAAAAGGACAGCCTCCTTTGGTTTACCCTTCAAAGTCCAGTACCTTAACTAAACCCATTTTCTGTTTTTCTTAGCCTGATAGACAGACTCTGATGTGGAGTGCCACTTGGCCAAAAGAAGTACGTCAGCTTGCTGAGGACTTCTTGCAGGACTATGTTCAGATCAATGTGGGGAACTTGGAGCTGAGTGCCAACCACAATATCCTGCAGATAGTGGATGTATGCATGGAAAGCGAGAAAGACCATAAGTAAGCTGATTTTCCTACCATTTCAAATCTCTTCATTGTGCTTAAAAGTCGACATTGCTTTGTAAGCTGAATGTGAATTCAGACCAGTGAAGTGACTTGTACTATTATCTAACCTTGGAGTGCTACAAGTCATGTAATTAATCTGTTGTATTTTAACCATACCCTTGTACAACAGACCTAAATTCTGTGTAAATGATACTGGCTTATGTGGATGTGTTGTATATATTCTCCATGTAAGTTGAGAGAGTGGTCCTATATTTGTATATATGTGGATATGCACCTTAGCTCTCATGTCTGTTTTAGACTGATACAGTTGATGGAAGAAATCATGGCAGAGAAGGAAAACAAGACTATCATCTTTGTGGAGACAAAGAGGCGATGTGATGATCTCACTCGAAGGATGCGCAGAGATGGGTGATTAGCCTCCTCCCTCCCTCCTGTTGTTCCTAGTAGAAAACAGAAATTGTAATCAAAAGCAGTAAGGTTTAAATGTTCATGGTGCTATTGCTGGGAACAACTTGTCCATTCTTTTCTTGGCTGAATTCAGTCTTAGTTTCCCAGCAGATTCCACTCCATCAAAGCATTAGTGCAAGAGAGAGTACTTGTAAGCTCTGCAATTTTTAGCGTATCAGAGTAATGATGATGCACTGATTTGGGCTGTATCAATACAGCTTAGGTGGTTATGTGGGTTTAACACACAAGAAACAAAACAGTATTTGGTAGATACAGGCCAGAGGAGGACAGGGAATAAAATAAATCTCAAGTCTCTCTCTTTTTTTTTTTTTTTTTTTTTCTTTAACCCAAAATGCCAGTAAAGCTTGAAGTTGCCTTTAATGCATGTACTTTTCTGTCTGTACTAATGTGCATCTCTGTTTGGCAGTTGGCCAGCTATGTGTATCCATGGAGACAAGAGTCAGCCAGAAAGAGACTGGGTGCTTAATGGTGAGTCTTTCACTGAGGGGAGAGTAACTTGGGCTGCTGTACCTAATTGACCAAGACAGCTTTTCTCCATTCTTCTTAGTTTTTGTCTCTATACCTGTACCTATCAGATACATTTCAAAAGAACTTCCTTTGCCTTTGTATTGTTAATTTCAGTACATGCATTTGCCTTTTTTTTCTTGTATTTATTTATTTACAAAATCACAAGGGGAAAGTTGCTTAACCCAGAAAGCTTGATTTTGAAAAATAGTTGATACATTATATTCTGACTTGCTGAGGCTTCTGAAATTAATCTATCTTATCTAGATTCTGGAAAATAAACATTTAGTGTAAATCAAGTTCAGGTAACTTTATCTTTTTGAAAAAATCTTACTTCATAGCATGCTTTGTTTTACAGAGTTTCGTTCTGGAAAGGCTCCTATCCTCATTGCTACCGACGTTGCATCTCGTGGGCTAGGTTTGTACACATAGACCACTCTTGCCTACTGCTGCATATTTTTCTTCTTTGGACTGAAATATGTTTTCTTTAAAAAAAAAAAAAAAAATTCAAAGCGTGATTTTCCCCCACATGTGAAATACGTTTTTTTAACATTAATCTTTTTTTTTTCTTTCATATTCAAAGTCTCTTCCTGCTCCTAATGAACAGGCTTTGGTCTGCAGCAAGGCCTAGGCATGACCAATCGATCGCCAAGAGGGAGAAGAGACGTCCAATTATGCAGCCCAACCCTTCCACCACACTCACTTCTTCCCCAAATCCAGCTTTTGTTGCTGGATGATAGGGATGGATTGCTCTCAGTTCAGAGCCTGTCATAAAGTTCAAGTAGGAAGCTGTGGGAGAGCATTTCAACAGCAAATAGCTAATACTCTCCCCATATGACACACTGCAGATTTGAACATACTAACCCCAGTGTACACACATATTTACCCCACAGATGTATTCACATCTGAGAAAGCACTGCTCCAGATCTTTGGTCTTGACATGTAACCTTCCCTCCTCTGTGTTCCTTCTAGGCAGGACCACTGAGATTATAGATGGCCTTTAACGTTGTGTTACCCAAATGTGTAATTGAATCAAAACCGCACAGCTCTGTTCTGGTGATAAGAAAGTGATCTGTCTGGATGCATCAGTTGTGCCCCCTTTTTTTAACAAGTATATATGTTTTGTGAAACATTGCTAAGCACAGTCCTTATACATGTGCCCACTCTAGAAGAGGAGGATGGCTTCTGAAGTGCTCTGAGTTTAATAACAGACTTTGAGTACCCTGAGTTTGGTAGAAGATAAACTACTCTGGGGTCAATGTCTCACTGTAGTAAATTGTAGACAAAATTACTGCAGATCTATGCAGGGAAGCTTAGAGAAATCCAATTTGTTAAAAATCTTGTTTATCTGAGCTCTCTTTTTCATATTCTGAAGGGTGGTAGTGCTGTGCATCATATAGTCACTTCACTACAGGCAGACCACTACTAGACTTGGCAGACTTTGTTCACATAACTTTCACCCCCTCCTTCCACTCCCCCCTCAAAAAACATCCAACACTTCCTCAGAGAGGTGATTATATGGACTTCAGTCTCTGCCCTCTAGGGTCATGTCTGGACCTGTGCAGTTAGAACTTGGGCCTGTTGGGAGAAGGGACTGAGGCCTGAAACCACTTTGTATGAAAGAGAGCTGCTTTCTCTAGCAGCATTTTTTAAACAGGCTTGCTATGTGCTGGTAGCTTCTTTGTGCATCTTGCCTAGACATTTAAAACAGCCTCATCCCCCTCAAAAAAACCACTCCCCCCAAAACTACTCAATTGGATAACACTTCAGAAAACAAGTCTCCCCACTTCCCATCCTCCACTTCACCTGAGCGAAGGGGGAAAGGTTCCAGAGTCTGTTTCTTGTTACTGAACAACATCTCTGCTTGTTTTGGGGCCCTGAGTTTGCTGCTTCTTAAATAAGTCACTTAACTGGCAAACTTCTGGACGACTTCCTCCAAGATCCTGGAAAGTGAAGGCTTCTACCTAAATAACATAAAACAGGGGCGCGCGCCTTTTGGCTGAGTCACCAGGGCTTTCCCTCTTCCTAATGGAACATTGGTTTCAAAAAAAGCTTCTTCCAGGTAAGTTCTGAGTCCCATAATGACTGCTTTGTGATAATTCCCTGGAGTGAGGTCCTCTCTCTGCACTGATTTTTTTTTTTTCTTTATTTTTTTTGTTCAGCCTATTAAACTAAAAACTTTGAATTTGTTTTGTTTTGTTTTCTTTAACAGAAGCTCTGATATCAGCTGCAGATCATTCTCAGTGCAGGGGTGGGGGTACATCTACATTGATGGTCTAAACAGCTCTCTAGACTAGCATGTTTGCTAGTTATATCTCTCCTAATTAATGATTGGAGACTCTGTGCCGTAGAGTATTCTGATGGTCTGACAAAGGGAATGTTTCCCAGGTAGCTGTTGAAAATGACTTACTGTTCCAATTCTCAATCCTGCTACATTATCTTCTAAAAGCGCAGGAAGATTACGAGTGCGCGCAAACACTTTGGAGCATGCTAGACTGGAGAAGCCGAGTCTTGTACTTGCTCTGGTCTTTTCTTCAGCGAGTTGCGTGCTCTACCAGGACCACATTCTAATCTGGAAACCACCATTGCATTTTCCTCTTCCTGCCTTCCCATTCTTCCCACTCCTCCCCAGTCAAGTCAGTTCCATCTACATTTGTAGCGCCGATTCCCTGTGCTTTCTGCCAGGAAAGCACGTCCTTGTATTCTCTGTGGTAATTCAAGTCACTTTGCTACTGATGGATGTGCAAACGGGACTGACTGAGGATCGTGTAGCCTGCAGCTTGTCAGACTAGTGACACCCTGGCTGTGAAGATGTAATCTGTCATATGTACTCCTCTCTTAACTTCACTTTCCCTTTCAAAAAAGCTATTGCATCAAGGACCCTAGCTGGAGACTCGCGCAGCCCCCTGTGAAACCTGCCTTCTCACTCCCTTTTTTTTGGTGTGATTCAGGACTTTGGAGTCAGCAAAGACTGAGGAGCCCCCCCCTTTGCTGTAATAAGAAACAGACATAAAGTCCCCCTCTTGTCACTACAACCCTCTTGTTTTTATTTTTCCTACAACCCCCTTGAAATTGATGCAGTCTGGGCAATAGATGCAGTCTGACCCTTTGGATGTCATTTTTCTATCTTCACTTTTTTAACAATTGCCCCTAAGAACCCCGAACAGGGGACAAAAAGCGTTGGAGGACCTGAAACTTTTACCTGAACCCAGGTTCTCCGGCGCTTCACAACCAAATGGGGCTACAGAGAAGCGTCTAAGCCAGTTCACAGAGCGAGCGTGTGTGGGGACTTCTCGCTGCCACGGACCCTTGATGCATGCTCCCCGCGCTCCAGTGGTCCCGTGTCAGAGGGCGGAGTTTTCGAAAGGAGGCCGCCAAAAATAAAAGGCAAAGAGACGGGATCGGCTGCAGCGGTTTCCCACAGGAGGAGGGAGTGTGCATCGGTCTGGTAACGAACAGAGAATGTTTTTCTCTTTAAAACGAAAAAAGGAAAAAAAAAAAAAAAGGAGAAAGGAAATCACAAAAATCTGTGTTTTATTTTGGATATTTTCAGAATATTCTTAAAATGCAGATTTTTAATTTTTTTTTTTACAAGCTGCTAGGGCACTTATTGTAATACCAAGCTTTTTTAAAATACTGTATAATATAGTAAATAGGTGCTTTTGGTACTTGAGGTGCTTTCACTGAAGTGTTACACTAACATTTACTTTGTTTCTGTCCCATAAGTTTACCAAGTTTGTCTTCCCGTAAGGCACGGAGTTCTGATCTCCTAAATTTTCATAATTGCAATAGAAAGCTATTTTAATCATTACATTTGCTACTTCCATCCTAACAGTGGAAGTAGAGAATTGCTACGTGGAATTCAGAATTGTCCAAATTCTGAAAGCTTGCCAGGACTGGATGGGAACAGCATGTTGAAATGTTAGTGCAATGCATTCTGGTGATAACTGCAAAGCTGAGTTAAGATAATCTAGGTCTGAATAATTTTTAATGAGGTGGCTGAATAATACTGATGTAACGGGAGTGTCTTAAGCTTTAGGCTAGGGAAAGTAGTTCATTGTATTTTATTAGGACTGTAAAAGTAAATATGTTAAAGATTGCCTTTTATTTCATGTTACGGAGTGGAAGGTAAGTGATTTCATTACCGTTATTATTTGTTAGACTTCTCCCAACAGAGTAAAAGGTTTACTGTGGCAGTTCTGCCCTTCCTCCACCCCAGTTTGCTCTGTCTGATGGTGGTATTTTCACTTTTCCAGATCGTGTTTGATGTTTTTCTTTAAAACAAAACAAAAGCCTACGACACTCAATTTGCTTATTCACAAATATTGGTGTCTTTGACATGGGAAGACAGAGAAGTGCATTCCGGGGAGGATGAGTTTGAGTGCAGGGCAAAACTGCTTTAAAATTACGACTGTTTTTCAGGACACTGATCTTTGTTCCTGATGATCTTAAATTTGAGTCTTCTACTCTTTTGGGATGAGTTTGTCTTGTATTTGTTCTGTGCAATTACTAATTTAGTATTTTTTTTTCTTATTACTGTCACCTGCATTCGTGCTCCCCACCTTTCGTTGGCACGTCCTCTCTTCTTCTCCCCTTTCCTCAACCCTACCCCTTCACTGTGCTTCGCACCTGGGCACTTCACAAGATGTGGAAGATGTTAAATTTGTGATAAACTACGACTATCCGAACAGCTCCGAAGATTACGTGCACCGTATTGGCCGTACCGCGCGTAGTACCAACAAAGGTACCGCGTACACCTTCTTCACACCGGGGAACCTGAAACAAGCCAGGGAGCTTATCAAAGTGCTGGAAGAAGCCAATCAAGCCATCAATCCAAAGCTCATGCAGCTTGTGGACCACAGAGGAGGCGGAGGTGGTGGTGGAGGTAAAGGCACATGGGAAAAGGGCTACGCAGGGAATATGTTCCCTGTTTTGAGGGAGGGAAGATTAAAAGAGGGTAGGAAGGTAGTAACTGCAAGTCTAAGGTAACAGAGGCATTAGTAATAAAGCTGTTTTGTACCCAAGGTCTCTACACATTATGTAGATACCGTATTTCTGGCCAACAGAGAGGTAGTCCACTGTTTGACCTTAGCTGTAGGTAGCTTCTACTGAGACGTTCCTCACAGAGCCCGTTCTGCTTGAATTAACTTCTTGCAGCCCCTACCTAAGCACAGGCAGCAGGATGTGTGTGCATAATTAAAATCCAGTAAAAGGATATGCTGACTTTACCTTCAGGGATTGAAACTACTTTTCTTCCCATTCCCTGAAAGAATGAGTTTCCTTGTATTTCCAAGTTAGCCCCGAATTTCTTCCGTTTCTTTGTCTCCAAGCACATGCATTAAGACCCCTTTCTGAACTTTGTATTTAAGCCTTGAACAAAATGAAGAGGCGTATGCAGGGAAGTTACAGTCAGACAGAAGAACTTGCTCCTTGTAGGCAAAAATCGTGCAGGTGGAAGGGGGAGAAAGGGCAGCATAATTGTGTCAGAGTTCATTGTTTAAAACTTGTTCACAGTACTAAATCTTGATATATCCATCGCCAGGAGGTCGTTCTCGTTACCGAACGAGCAGTTCAGTAAACAACCCTAACCTGATGTACCAGGAAGAGTGTGACAGGAGGCTCCGGGGAGTGAAAGAGGGCCGGAGAGACTCAGGTGGCTTCAGAGACCGTGAGCGTGGTGACAGTTTTGCCAACGGAGCCAACAAGACCTATGGCAGTGCCTACGGGAGCCCAAATTCCGCTTTTGGGACGGCACAGAGCCAGTATGGTTACACTCAAGGGAGCTATGGAGCAGCTGCCTATGGCACGAGTGGCTATGGCACTGCAGAGTACAGTGCTAGTGGCTATGGTGCCAGCACCACAGCTGCCACCGCTGGGAGAACCTCACAGAGCACTACCCAACAGCAGTATGCAGGGATGGTGGGGCGCTCAGGCCAGCAGCCACAGCCGCTCATGTCACAACAGTTTCCGCAGCCCCCTGCCACTAACGTGATGGGCTATATGGGACAGACTGCCACCTACCAGTATCCGCCCCCTCCCCCGCCCCCTCCCCCCTCCCGCAAATGAGACCACTCGCCTGCTGGTGACCAGTGTAGACCTCTTGCATTTAAAGGAACCTTTTCTTTCTCTTTCCCATTGTGATGTTTCTCTCATGCAGGTTAGACTTAGAATTCACCACTGAAATCCCTTGAGCCCATCAGAAATGGCCCCCAGTCCACATTACTGACCCTGTCCTCTTTTTTTTTTTTTTCTTTTTTTTTTTCTTTT
>JANHGN010011905.1:0-11703 GCA_024605025.1 Megaceryle maxima
GATGGAGGGGAACATCTCCCTGCTGAGGAAAGGCTGAGGGAGCTGGGGCTCTTCAGCTTGGAGGAGACTGAGGGGTGACCTTGTTAATGGTTATAAATATGTAAAGGGCGGGTGCCGGGAGGATGGAGCCAGGCTCTGCTCAGGGATGTCCAATGACAGGACAAGGGGCAATGGGTGCAGCTGGAACATGGGAGGTTCCATGTAAACATGAGGAGAAACTTTTCCACAGTGAGAGTGACAGAGCCTGGAACAGGCTGCCCAGGGAAGGTGTGGAGTCTCCTGCTCTGATCTAGGCAATCCCCCCTGCCGGGGGGCTTTGACTTGATGATATTTTGGGGTCCCTTCCAACCCCTACCATTCTGTGATTTGTAAGATGTTGACCCTTATTCCATACAGGCTCTGAACAGCTTCTAAGAACATCCTGTAACCATTCATAGCCCATAGCCTCTCCATGTTCTTACAGGCAACCAATCTTCAGAACGTGCTTTAAGGGGATTATTAGATCACCTACAGTGAATTTCGGTGTTCTCTGCTGACCTGAACTCTCTTCAACATCAAAACCCTTTGGATTATTTTTTATATTCTGAAGCACGTGCTCGCCCTCTCTTAAAGCTTTTGGAATAAGTAAAGCAACATCCTGTAGTGCAGCCTCCCATGCATGGCAGAATCACAGAATGGTAGGAGTTAGAAGGGACCTCTGGAGATCATCTAATCATCTTTTATTTTCCCTGTTAACAAATGGAATTAAACATCCTTTATTTCAAGCAGAATTCCTTTTTACAACCTTGTTAGCTAGAACTTATTTTGAAGCTTCAGTCCTTCTGACTTTATACACACATGCTATTATTTTTTTTACTTGCTTTGAGCCAGAAAGCTTTATTTTCCACTTTTAGATAATTCCCCACCCAGTTCCAAATCTCAGGCAGTTACTGGGGCATTCTTCCCTGATGATTTTTCTCCACCTTTGAGTTTTTTATACATTTTGTCAGTCATGGTCAATGCTTTGCCCAATTTTAGCCAACTGCTGAGCAGCTGTCAATTCTTTTCTGGCTGCAGTTCCCCTTGCACAACTGTAAATTTCTGAATATTAATTTTTTTTTTTCAGGGTTGTAATTTTATTGGCCATAATTTCAATGACTTTCACCTTCTCAAGGGAAGAGCTTCCCCACTAGCCTAGGTCGTCTACAGAACACCCCGTCCTGGTCTTTGTGTGCTGAAAGCTGCTCTTTGAACACCACTGTCATCATTTTGCTTTCTTCTTCCTTCCTGACCTTAGAGTAACAGACACCATCACTCTGTGATTATTTTTACACAGATCACTTAAAAAATGAGAAAACATTTTATTTTAACACAGAAACAGTAATTTTATTGGAAATAATCAACAGAACTGAAAGAAGTTTAAGCTCAGTGCTGCACTACTACTATTTTATTACAAAACTGCTCTCACTTCAAAGTCCTGCAACTGCAGCAGCTTAAAAGCTGCCGAACAGGTCACAAAAAGCTTTGGTTTTGTTTTTTTTCTTACACACCTTGTGCTAGCAACCCTCCCCTAGCAGTTTGAAAGAGGAAGTGGTAAACAGACTGTGCAAAACTAATCCTTCAGTATCAATGGCAGTCTGGGGTTTTTTTTGCCGTTGGCAACTGAAGGGAGTGGCTTTTCAACTTCATTTCAGTTTATCAGTAGGATGATTTAGAGCTTTGCCATCATCCACCTCCAATTCATTTACCTCTTCCTGTAATTCATCCTCCAGCTCACAGTCTGAGACTGAATCAGTGTTATCATCCCAGTAATCAGCTTCATATCTGTCCAGTAAGTATTTCTGTGGTGTAATGTCATCATCAGGAGGATTCCTTGGTTTTTTCTTTTTCACTTTCTTACGAATCTTAGACAGCTGCTGCTCCTGCTCTTCTGTCCAGGTGATGCTTTCTGTATTTCTTGACACTTTCAGTCTTCTGTAGTCCATTATCTGTTTATTCAGCAGCTCATGATCAATACCAAAAAGATTAGACCTCAGGGGTGAATCCGAAGACTGAGTTGCTGAAGAAGGCAATTTACTGTGGAAAGGAGAACAAATGATGGGGGGGTTTTCCCCACGTATATTTTAAGGGGAAATGCTAATTGTGACAACTTAAGTAACCCAGAAATAAACTGGAGTTTTCAGTTTGAGTTCATTAAAGCTCAGCACCGTGTCCCTAGGTTAAAAGGGAAAAGAAACCACAGGACCGTGTGTCCAAGGACAGGCCTGTCAGCGTGTCAACAGACCTAAAGGGAGGGAGCCCATTCCAGATGAATGTGCTCGCTGCCCAGAAAGCCCCAACATATCCTGGGCTGCACAGAAAGCAGCACAGCCAGCAGGTTGAGGAAGTTGATTCTGCCCCTCTACTCCACTCTGGTGAGACCCCACCTGGAGAACTGCATCCAGCAGCACTGGATCCCCCAGCATAAGAAAGATATAGACCTGTTGGAGCAAGTCCAGAGACAGGCCAGGAAGATGATCAGAGGGCTGGAGCACCTTCCTCTATAAAGACAGGCTGGGAGAGTTGGGGTTGTTCAGCCTGGAGAAGGGAAGGCTCCAGGGAGACCTTATGGCAGCCTTCCATTACCTAAAACGGGCCTACAAGAAAGCTGGGGAGTGGCTGTTTACAAGGGCCTGTTGTCCCAGGACAAGGGGTGATGGCTCTGAACTGAAAGAGGGTAGATTTAGATTAGATTTAAGGAAGAAGTTTTTCACTTTGAGGGTGGTGAGGCACTGGAACAGGTTGCCCAATCCCTGGAAGAGTCCAAGGGCCTTTCAGCAAGCTGGTCTACTGGGAGATGTCCCTGCCCATGGCAGGGGGCTTGGTAAGACTGTACTTAAAGTCCCTTTCACCTGAAATCATTCTATGAAACTGCTCCTTCCTGGGAAATGGTGTGCACAGGTAACAGAGTGAGCACTGGACCTGGGAGCCCCAAGGAAATTAAGACTTCTTCCAGCTCTTGCAAAGAAGTGAGAAGCAGCAGCCTGTGCCCAAAACATGTCAGACATGTGAATAACAGCATATGGCACCTGAAGCTGGACTTAAGTATTTCCACAAGACGTAAACAGGAAAATGTTAGGTTCCCTGGGGGAAAGTCTGGCACAACAATTTCCCACAATAAGCTATTTCTGATTTGCACCTGATGAACTGTTCTGTGAGACTTTAAGGCACAAAAAGCATTTCTACCAAGAGACTGCAATACACAAGTGCAAGGATGTTGGCTTTGAGAGCATCCAGTCAACAGAATCATCGTTCCAACAGATTGTTCAGCCCTATCCCTCACGGAAGAATGCCAAATTAACTTATTTTTTTTACCATAGGGAGATTTATTAGTAAACTTTTAACTCATGTAGAACAAACCAAACTTACACCAGAAAAAAAGAGGCCAAGTAGAGGAGGACTGGTAAATGTAGCACTTGTTACCTCACAGTAACATTGACAGCAAGAAACGAGTTTTGGATTCTTAGAACTCCTGAAAATATTTCCCTCAGCAAAGAACGAGCAGAGTCTGCAGGTAACAAGTCTGCTGATTAGGCCACTCATTCCTAAGACCGTGTTCCAGTATCACCATAGGGGTTAGCTGCCTCTGAAAGCACAGTTTTGTCCTGGGCTACTCTACAGCCTCTTCTGTTAATAAAAGGGCCCAACTGGTCTCTTTAAAAGCTGAGGTGCCTTTTACCCTACGATGTCCAGTCTCCCTCTTCTACCTTTTATTTCCTTGTAAGGCCGAAGTGAGATAGCACCAATGTAGACATCTAATTATTATTATACTCTGTCTTGTCAAATAATACCCACCTTAAGTTGGCCAACAGAGATAAAAATGGCACAGTTGTACAATTCTGATTCAAAAAACCCACCTAGAATCATTTTGAGATAATGTTTCTTCTTCTTCGGGAGGTCCAAAATCAGCAATTGACAATAATTTCTCAACCTGTAATCGAAGACAATTCACATTAAACATCCTGTATTCCATTTACTTTGTTCACACCTACACGAGAAACAAATGTCTAACAGCAAATATTTTATCTTCTATACACTTGGAATATTTAGCAAAACCATTTCAAAACAGCCCTTTCCTCCACTTACATTGAACTGCTTCTACTTCTTGCATGGGTATTTTGTTTCAAACAGCATAACTGGTGGGTGAAAAGCTGGAGATGAGCCAGCAATGTTTTCACAGCCCTGAAAGGCCAGCCATATCCTGGGCTGCATCAGAAGTGTGGCCAGCAGGTCGAGGAAGCTGGTTCTGCCCCTCTGCTCTGCTCTGGTGAGACCCAACTGGAGTGCTGTGTCCAGCTCTGCAGTCCTCAGCACAAGAAAGCATTAAACTGTTGGAGCCATAAAAATGGTTCCAGAGGGCTGCAGCACCTCTGCTGTGAGGCCAGGCTGAGAGAGCTGGGGTGGTCAGCTGAATCACTTCAGCAGGGCCTGTTTGTGCCAGGACAAGGGCTAATAGCTTTAAACTGTGAGGGTGGTGAGACCCTGGCACAGGTTCCCCAGAGAGATGGTAGAAGTCCCATCCCTGGAAATATTCAAGGCCAGGATGGTCAGAGCTCTGAGCAACCTGCTCTAGTTTTAGATGTCCCTGCAGGGGGGTGAATTAGATGTCCTTTAAAACTCCCTTCCAACCCAAAGCATTCTAAGATTCTTTGATCCAGAAATTCCTACAAAGTTTTTTGCCTTCTGTACATTCTGACCAATTGGGTAGGGAGCCTGACACACGTAATTTTTTGTTTATTTGGCCATACTTCAGTCTTGCAAATCCCTTTTCATCCCTACACTGAGATTTTTTCCACTTCTTCCCCTTCCTACAAGCTTTTATTTCTATTACATGTAAATATTGAGTTCCCAACTCCTTTTTAACATGGCACCTAACCAGTAAACACTACAGAACTAGTATATTCCGTGCTTACAGACTGTGCCTAATCATGAAAATTTTGACATTTTAAATGTTTATTCCTACTTTTCTTTACATTACTTCCCTTCTAATTCAACGTATCATTCTAGGAGTTGAATTAGATGGTCTCTCCCTGTCTTAAAATACTTAAAAATTGGTTCAGCTACATTATTTCAAGCTCTGTTATTCCAATCTGTGAATTACATAAATCTGATGATCTGCAAGCATGAAAAGATGATCCAACAAAGTGCTTCCCAGTGCCATCCACTGGCAGAAGCAGCTATACAAGGAGGGTTTTCACTCCTCTGGTGTGGCTAACTTCCTTGGTGCCTAGGCAGTGAGCTTGAAGAAAGGTAATCCAGGGGTTTTCCTCTTCAAAAAGAGCAAAAAGTTTGAGAAGCAGTGATTAATGGAACAGGTTCCACAGTAACAGACCTGAAAGGCAGGACCTGCAGGAGTAGGTATTTGTAGCTCCATCTAGGGATGTTAATAACAGAGTACAGGTAATGAAAAAATGCTTCTGTAATCACTAGTTACTTACTCTGTAGAATTTCTCCTCTTGATTAGGAGAACACTGTAACTAATATAAATAGCTTTCAGAAGTGTTTCGTTAATTTCTGTTCTTGTGCTTTTTGTTGATGCTAATGCAGGTGAAAAGCATTTGCACTGTGGATCAATATACCAGCATCGAGCACAGAATTGTTCTGACCACAGACAGTTCAAGTGCCTCAAGTTCTTGTCATGCCTTCCAGCTCTGCTGCTACACACTGCATGAGCCTGTACCTCACTAACAGTAATTCACATCAACAGCTTGAGACATTTTCAGTGAAATTCCACTCATCAGTGTCATCTTTTTCTTCTGGAAATCTCTCTGTTTAAAAGATCTAAGTTCACAGTCCTAACGACAGCAAATTCCTAGAAAACATAGCAATATTTCAATTAGTTAAAACTATCAAAAGCTGAAATAGTAAGGACAATTTCCAAAGTAGCGTGAGTGAGCTTACATCCTCTGTCCAGAGATCTGCTCTTCCCTATAAACATTTTAACAATTCACAGATGGAAAAAAGCTGGGGTAAAAAAAAAAAATAAAAAAAAAATCACTGATTGGATTCGATGGAATTTTAGAAACAAGTAACACTCAAAATGCTCCTCAGACCTCATTTCTATAATCAAGTATTGCAGGCAACAGACAACTGTCTACTCTGTATTACTCCTTAAAACTGCAATTTCATTTTATAGGATTCCTTTATTGGCCTAATGATCTGGCCTGCGAGCTTCTCTGAAATCTTCACTTCAGAAACTTTTATAGCAGCATCAAAAAGAGTTCATGAGGCAATAGCTACGAGGATTCCTTTACAATGAACATAAGCATCAGTCTTACTCAACAGTCTTTGTTAAACTGCCTTGGAACATGAAGAGGAAAGGGTATGGACAAGGACTGATTTTTAATGTAGATTGACAGAGTAACTGAATGATCCCTCTGTGTTCCTAAGCATTAAGGTACCTTAAGTCACCACGTTTGCATATCTTTGTTTGAACACTGAGTCAAAGACTGCATTTACCTCTTTTACAGCTGCAGCTTCTTTGTCTTTTACAAATACTATTGGGGGTACATTTCCTAGAATCTGCTGACTCATCAGAAGATACCTGGCAAAAAAACCACAGCATTAACCAGTATGAGAAACAGTACAGCACCTCCAGGACAGATAACAGACGCCGGCAGCACTACTGAAAATGTAAGGATCCCATGTGCAAAACTTACACTCTGATGGGTATCCATCAAATCAGTGCTCACCAATACACCCCTGCAGAATCCCAGCTCTGAATGTGTAACCCACACAAACTCCTGGCTGCAGATCCCACTGGGAACTGGTGATATTAGATTTGTTCCCTCTGCGCGTGAACTGGGACGGGTCTTTCCCCATGTCACTTGGCTTTCTTATTCCCACTGTAGGGATGACAGTAGTGGGGGATAGAGCCATCACAGCAGGGCAAGACCACCAGTCCTAAATGCTAGCTGCAGAATGACTGACAGGACTCACTCCATCTTCTTCCCAGCCAGCAACATTCCTTCTCGAAGCGCGGAAGCTGCTGGGAGTAGAAGAAAGCACCGCACACGAGCAGCAATTGTACAGCCTAGGGAAACAGGGGGAAAGGAAATGGTTCTACAAGTATGATTTGTTGCCACCTTCCCCATGGGGGGAAGTCCTGAGCCTCCAATGGCCTGGCTGGATACCAGAGGGTAAGCCAAGGAAAGAGGGAGACAAAAATCTCTAGGATATCCTTAAAACCCCTGAACCCGCTGCCAAAATGGTTAAAAGCATCACAATACACAGTAACATCCAGACATTTATTTCTTGGTATCAATATTGTGAAGAATTTCTGTAATATCTATAATATTACCCTTTGGACCCTTCTGGGGGCCCAAATTGTCCCTAGAGATCAGAGCTGCCTCACGAATCTGTAAGGAGACACTTGTAATCGCCAGTCCTCTTGTGCAGCATCACATTCTGTCCTACACATTCTGTCATGCACAGCACGCCCAGCCCACCACTACTACTAGTGAAACTTCAGACTCTTTTTTTCTGCTCAGCCCAGTCCATTCCTAGGCAAGATGGAAGCCAAAGAAGCCAGCTGTGCTCCAGCAGAAGAATGCACAGCCTGTCTGACTCAACCATCCCTCCCAGTGAGGCTCATCACAGGAGATGCTCTGACTCCACATATCTAAAAAC
The DNA here is from genome assembly GCA_024605025.1 of Megaceryle maxima. Classification (NCBI taxonomy): domain Eukaryota; kingdom Metazoa; phylum Chordata; class Aves; order Coraciiformes; family Cerylidae; genus Megaceryle; species Megaceryle maxima. Next base: position 7,648 of record JANHGN010011905.1, read on the forward strand.
CTAAGGAATGCTAAAAGGTCAGATACAGATTGTTAGAAATACTTAAGAAATGGTACTAGCACATGGCTGTGAACTGATGAAGTGGTCTGTCTATCCCACAGCAGTACCGTATACGTGGAGCACTCTTCCGTAGCACACTTTCAACATAACTTTCTTCCTCCATAGTAGCAGCAGGATTCCAGTATAAACGACATGCTGAGAAGTTTGATGCCAGGGACACCTGCAAACAGAGACTTATTTAAAACTACATATATACACACTTCATATACAACAAAGTCTCTAATTTGTGAATAACCAAAGAGCGACCCAAACTGGATTTGTAAATTCTTAGAAAAATCTCTTCCCCACCTCCGCTCTTAAGAGCCATAATTACATGGTGTCTTTATAGAGGCAGAGTTTAAAACCAAGTAAGATTTACATTCAGTACCTGAAAGGACATTTTTTTATTTAGGCAGGTCACTGCCTCATCTCCCCTTCCACTGAAACTGAACAGAGGAGCAGTCTGTCAACATCCGTGTTACTGACAGTGCTACATTTAGTCAGTGAGAGGGTGCTACCACCGTAAGTAGTCCAGAAGGACAGTTTATGGCATGCTGTTTTGGAAGACAGGTGAAAGTGTAAGATTCCACTAAAGAAGGACCTGTCACACTTCCTGGTTTGTTGTCACACAGAGTTTGGCTTTGACAGTGACAGAGAAGAGGACACCCTCCATCAGGTGAGAGTCTCTTCAGCTCTAAAGCCTGCTGGGAACCTCCAGTGCCTGAACCTCTAGCTCACCAACAGACAATATTCACATCTCTCATGCATGCAGCTGAACATGCATGGTGCCCAAGGGCCAAAGCACATGAGAGCCACTGACAATCTTCCCAAGAATGAACTTCTGAAACACAAATTGGATTTTGAAAAATTCCTGTAACTGTCGTTCATCGCCTCTGGCAGTGTCACCAGGTTCAGCAAACTTCTAATAACCTGTCTGGCTCAGCTGAAGGAAGGAGCTGAGGAAGGAGGAGGACAAAGCATAAACTACCCATTTGAAGGCACAGTTCAGAGATCATCTAGTCCAGAAACCAACTCTTCAAACAAATAGATGTGCAGATACATCAGCAGAAACAGACAACTCCACCAGTTCCCAGGAGTGAGAACTGCTTCACAGTCTGCTGGTGACAGTGACACCCTTCCCTAGGGGAGAATGGACTGTCCCCAGGACACAAAGCAGATACTGACTTTCTCCAAATAACTCCTCCCGCAGGAAACCCACCACTCATTAAAAAAAAACAACTGTGATCATTAACTCTCTGTTTCCACTGCAGGATCAACCTTCCCCCCCCCCACCCCAACTCTAATGCAAGCACATAAACCAATCGATCTAACACGAGCCGTGTCTTCACCACCGCATGAATAATGTTATCAAGTGGATAAAAGTTTGATGTATCAGACCTGAAGCATGATTCTTACCTGTATTACTGTGGTGTAATTTTAACTGCTGACACCTCAAAAAAATAATTCTGATGGAGTGCAGAAAACCTACCTCAATATTTTTTTTGATAATGAAAGTAACGAGATCAGACCAGAATCATCTCAAGACTAAATCAGGAGAGTCTCGGGCACACACCAGTGCAGCATGAACACCAAGCACCATGCAGTTACAATGCAATCTGTACTATGTTTAGAAGAAAGCTGTTTCGTTCCCTCCCTCATAAGTTAATTTACAGCACTGCCTCCTGAAAGTACTGGGGCTTGCCTATACCAGCCAGTATTTTTTATGTGCAGACATGCCATCTGAGATAGACAAGCAATTCTCAAAGCCCTAGAGAGACAGAAATACTCTATGAAGGACGCTGCACATGCAGAGCCAAAAGATTCATCTTGCCCATGTAATTTTAATCACTTGCCTGAAGACAGAATGAATTCAGCTGGCAAAAGCATCTTTCAATCATAAACGACAAACCCCTTGTCACAGATGCAGCTGTGGGGCATGCTTCTGACTAAAATGCCAAGTCCATCAAGCTTTTAAGGCAAACACTGGTATCATTTAATCCCAACAAAACAGCAAACGTAGAAGAAAAAACTACAGACTACTAACAAGAATGTGGAGAGTGACTTACAGTTCCCAAATCAGAGCTTTAATGTCCCTTTCAAACCCATGAATTATGGCAACACCATCTACAAGTGGGTACAAATTCCATTTCTGGAACCTCGCCTGCCAATGCTGTTTTCTTAGGCTTGCTCTTTTTTTAATTTTGAACTAAGCTCATGCCCCACTTGGGTCTTCTGCCTCTGTAATGATGCTGGTGAAGGACACAAGGAGGTAACAACTCTCACACAGCTGCACTAAGAAAAGACTCTATGTTAGTAAAGCCAGGCAAGGCAGATGGTACCTGGCCGAGTAACAGAAAAAGTCATACCAGAAGAATCACCACTTAGTTGGCCTAAGCTGCATTTGAATCACAGTGGCAAAGGTTTGCTAAGGCAGGTACAACAATGGCAAAGTTCTCCTAGTGTGCAAGGTGAATCCTCAGCCTCGTCCTGCTGTCCTCTGCCATATTAGAAGCAATGCAGTAAAACTCCTGCCCACATCCCAACAGCCAGGGGAGCTCCTCTGGCCTGCTGTGCCAACCTCAATGGGTAGTCAGAGCAGCTCAACACAAGCTCCAGCTCTGGCACTTGCCTTGCAGATTTCCAGCTTGAGATCATAAAATTCTTGACTAACTTCACAGGTAGTCATCATCTCTGTCACAACTTTATGAATAAGACTATTCAGGACTCTGCGGCGTATGTTATCTTCTTTCCTAATTTTGGTCTGGTCATCATTCATTACAGAGGTCGAGTTGGTTGGTTTGTAAATCTTTTAAAAAATAAAAATTAAGAACAGCACCATATTAATCAGTAGTTACAAACTTGTCTTAAACAACTATATACAGTCCTGTGCACTCTACAAAGTATGCTCTTAAAATGCCTTTTTGTTGCAGCTGTCATGGCTTTATATAGGTCTTATGTACTGGGTGCTTCAAGAGAGAATGTTTCTGTTCACAAAATCTTTGACCTTCACGTATTACAGTCAAGGCTTCCTAGTTCCTTTATTATTTTGTAGCAAGTTATAGAGCTCAATAAATCATCTCTCCAAAACATGGCATGTATTAATTGGAAAGCATCGCTAGACTCAAAAACAAATATAAAAACTTTTTTTCTGTAAAAGTAAAATTACACTGGTATCCAGGAGTTCTAATGTGAGCCAGTTCTGTACTATGGGCTCATTGGTGCTGGTGCAGAGGAGAGACCAGCACAGAACAGGAATTAGCCATTGGGAGCTTCTCTCAGCAATCCTGGCTTGTTACAATTAAGCTGAAGTCCTAGAGCTCGTTCAGAAAATTCTGCTGTCTCTCCACCAGAAATGCTTTTCACAAAGCTAGACACAATGGCAGAAGCACAGCTTGTTCCTCCTGGCACAGATAAACACAGCACCTTAAAAGTTTGCACTTACCATTTTGGATCCCAGGGTCGGGCTGTCATACCAAAACTTCTTTCTTTTGGAAAAAGTGAAGGAAGCAGCTTTATCTTTCAGCAGCTCAGAGAAACAAGAGATTCCCTGTGTAACCAAAAGGCCACCCACCTGAAGGCGCAAGACAAACAGCCGGCTTGCCAATGCCCGCCAGCGGTTCTCCCGCAGCCGCTAGGGGCCGGGGTGCGGGAGCAGCGCTTCCCAGCTATGGCTGGACCCGCAGCTGGAGGACAGGGAAAGAACCACCCGAGAGCTTCTCTAGGGATCGGTGTAACCAGAGCCCCCGGCGCACCCCAGCTTGTTGGGCGACTCCTCCCCGCGCCACTGGGAACACGGGAGCGCCTCGAGCGCCAGAACCCCTCTCACAGCTTCACCCAGCGCCCACGGACCGGCCAGACCCAGCCGGGCGGAGATGTGCGGGATGCGGCCCCGCCTGCGAGGCGCGCGGTGGTCAGGCCGCGGCCAGGCCCGGCGGGCGGCCCAGCCCGGCACTGCCGGCGCAGCCCGGCGGAGGCAGCGCAGGCCCGACAGCCCGCCCGGCCGCGGCTGCCTCACCG
>JANHGN010011906.1:0-13420 GCA_024605025.1 Megaceryle maxima
TTGGTAGGATTTTCAGGATTTTAGGTCTGAGAGGGACTAAACTATCCAACCCATAGAAGGACATTTCAGTTCCATCAGGTCATCAGGTACATGCAAAAGGAAGATAAATAATCATGTGAGCTAGCTGAACATTATTTAAAGGCAGCAATAAGTAATAGTGAAGCCACTAGATATTCTTTAAGGCCTCTATTTAATGTCAACAATGTAAAGAAAGCCTCAGGAAAAAGCAAAGAAACTTTTTTGTCCTCTTTTAATCAATAAAAAAGTCAAGAGTGAGTGGTAAGATTGGACCTACAGTTTCTGTAAGATGTGGTGCTCTGAAACAATTTCGCTTACATAAATACACATACACATTGTTTAAAAATCAATTGTCTTAAAATTCAAAGCATATTTCCATAATCTTACTTTTTATTAGGTTTGTCATTTAATAAAATTCAACCAATGTTCAAAATGTTTAAAATTGGTTTTAGGCATATTCATTATATTTCAGTTTTTACCTAAATGCACCCTGATGTAATTCAACATTAACAAAAATACTAACGAGTGCAGAAGAAACACGTCATAGAAGATTTGTGGTAGTTTCAGTTTTGTGCCCCACCAGCAATTTCAACTGCAGAGGGGGCTACTAAGGCTGGGGGTGGTTCAGCATGGGGGATTATTTTACAGAGCTTTAAATGACATCTTCACTTCCTCTAATCTAGAGGTAATCATAATAATTTTCTGTAATTCACGTCTTGTTAAACTGAGAAGATTGTATAATTCCTTTCAGAAACATTACATGTATAGCTTCTTTGTTGATCTTTGCCAAAGTCGCCAAGAACATCCAAGGAGGAAAAGCATTTCACAGCTTATTATGATCGCATCCATGAAGTATTAGGGAAAGTGATTGTCTGATTTGGAAATTCAAAAATCCATGTGATTTAGCCTAGGGCTTGGCACACCAGAATGCCAGAATTCTGAGGGCTGCAGCTTTCTACTAAATAAAACATTAGTTACTAAAATGCTCTTTTGAACAATCTCATCCTAGTTGCTGATTTTGTAGCAAGTTACCAGCAGCATCCATTATGTACAGTAAAAAGTTTATAAAAAGAGCTTTCCATTTCTAAAACTAAACAAAATGGGTTTGCATTATGATTAAGTTTAAAAAATAAGGCATCCCATAAGTACTGAAAAAAAACCTTTCCAGAGACTTTGTAGTGTTTTCTGGTTACACCAGAATATGTAAATAAAAGCTGTGGCCAACATAAAAATATTGAAGCAAAAATGTTGCAATATGAAGGAAAAACTATTACATGAGATCACAGACACTATAATTATCAAATTGTATTTACAATTTGAATGTGCCAATTTCAGTTCTTGTTTCTCTAAAGCTATTAAGATTTCTACGTCACAGGCACAGCTGCGAAACTCCAGCCCTTCACTGACTTCATGAGGCTGAGATTTCATCTAACTCTGTTAAACTGGATATTTTACTTCAGAACTCTGGAAATTAAATAGATAGACAATGTTCAACTTTATTAATCTTGATGATTCTATTTTATTTTGAAAGATATGCACAAAAGAATTAGTGTAAGAGCAGAGCCTCTGGCATTTTTAGTGTAGGTGTGTCAGTCTTTCCATTCTAAATCCTTACTTTGAGGTGGATTTTAGTATACTGTAACATTTGGCAGAGAAGCTTTTAGTGCAAGGGAGATTTAAAAAGAAAGCCCCAACAAACAAAAGCCAAACTAATATAAATGTTCTATGTTACAGGACACAGAAAAAGAAATTAAATCTGTGGCTCCTACCTCCCCCAACTTGACTGACTTATAAAGATCCCTGCTTTTAATATGTTATGAATCTCTCTGGCCTCTCGTGGGCCAGAATTGAAGAGTTGGGGACAACAGAAAAGAATAAATAACAAGACTACAAGTGAACTACTTTCGTAATAAGAGGTGAGTTCATATATTTGTAATGAATAAATGAATGAATTTATTCAACATGTATCCATAATTTTAATTGAATCAACATTAGATAAGGGCCTAGAGTCAGTGTATCATATCTGGGTTATGAACATATTTTGGAAAGCCTCGGGAGCTGCAGCCGCCTCTGAGATGAATTAGGGAGTGGCAGAGCAGAGCTCACTGCTGGACCCAGCAGCTGCTTCTCATTCCGTTTTCCTTGGACTGTGCAGCTGCTGCCTTTGCAAAAGTGAGCCCAAGGGTGTGGTGTCCCAGACCTTGGAAATTGTGGCCAGCCCATGCATTCTCCCAACAAAACAAGGCCTTTTCAACACCTACTTAGCATCAGCAGGAGCCATCCCTGGTGGCCTCATGGTCAAGCTCCCACACACCTCTGTACCTAGGCTTGACTTGTGGTCAGTGACAGCTCGAAAAAAATGCACCAGCCAGCATGCGACCATATGGCAAGACGGACCAGCTCATCAAAAGAGCTGAAAATGAGCCCATAAAAAATACATAGCTGTCAGAGGAGTGACTTGAGCCAGTCAACCATGTGCTGCATGATTGCTGCTGCCAACAACGGCATTACGGTAGGAAATCATAGCCAGGGCAAAGGGGAAGGAGGGAACCATTCCCATCAGCCACAGTATGACTGCAGGTCAACTGGCAGAGTGAGGAAACTTAGCCTGGGGAGTTTCTCATCTGAGCTTTCCTAGCCTCATACAGACACTCTCAGGAAGGAAACTCAGTGTACTTTTGTCTGCAAAAACTGATTCCTAAAAGTCCACTGAAATGAGTAGGTATAAAAACATCCACAGTATTTGTTTGGTTGAAGAAATCCAAGGACTAGATTTTTTGCTTTTAAACCTTTTTAATTTTTATGCCCAAGTTATATAACAGCATATGGTTAGCAGCTTGGCATAAACATGTAAATAATGAGATATTCTGTAGCTAAATAAACAGCAATAATAAATCATGGCAATGATGAATTACTTGTAATAAGAACTTAAAAATAAGGCCCAAGCTCACCATGGTCAAAGTAGTTTCAAATGTATTATGGATCAGAAACTGAGTGCTGGGAAAACTGTTAAAAAGTAAACAGTTTGTGCTAAAGCAGCTGAAGGAAAGTCTTTTCTAGAGATTTTTTTTTTTTTTTTCCTCTTTACCTGTTCAGCCAAATATAGAATAGGATGGAGCACAAAAATGTTGTATAAACAAGTTCTTCCAGTGTTTCTTCAAGAGCATACATAATTGTGGCAGTTCAGGAAGAAACATTGTAGGGAAACTAATACTCCAGCCTAAAAATACCCCAAGGCTACAACACTTTTATGCCATTAAAACGTACATTCAGCAAACAATCTGAAAGAAAATAATCACCTCATCTCTACATTTTTAGGTCAACACAAGGAAATTAAAAGTTACACACTGTAACGGAGTTGAGGATATGTGAAATTACATAGCAGTTTGGTTCCAGGAGAACCCAAGCACCATTCAGGCTTATGTAATCTTCAGGACTTTCAGAGTTATTTTCAAAATCTCTCTGGAAATGGGGTGGGAAATCGTTTCATCTTGGGTGGGCCACCCAGTAACATATATGTAGCTTTGTGCTATAATTGGTCTTATCATAGGACCGTAGCCTATCTGTTATGGTATTTCTTTGCCTGTTTTGCTTACCTTTCATGCTTTCTTATCTTATTATACCCCAAGGGTTTCCCTGGGGCAGTTCTCATTCACCAGCCACTATCTCTAACTCTTATTAAGCATTAATTAAACTGAAGGTAAGCGGCCATCAGCTGATACTTGAGCTGGGGATGTTGCTTAGTTCAGCAGATTTTAGGCAGATCACCAGCACTCCTGGCCAGATCAGGATGCATTTCTCTCCCCAGATGGGATTGCTCACACTCCCACTGAGCTAATTCAAGTGAATTGAGATAACTGGTGGACACCCAGGATACTGCTGTTACTGTGAGTTCCAGCTAGGAGGTTTTTGGGTTGGGTTTGTGAGGCTTATGAGAGCCTAGGAAATACTTTTTTTTTTTTTTTTTTTTTTCCCTCAAAGAGCATTTCATTTTACTATTGGCTCCTAACTATTAATGGTATGTGATTAGTCACATATGTCTAACAACATTTTCCACTTGACTGCCCAGATGCCTGAGAGCTTTCAACCAGGGGAAAAAAAGAAGGACAATTATAAAATAATATATATAAGCAAGCTTATATAAAGATAAGCAACAAAAGTAGCATTCTTGAAAGAGTTTCTTACTGCTGTATATTAGAACATTATATTAGAGTATATTAGAACATGTACTCTGTAAAACTGTGCACCAGAATATATCTAGAGTTATATTCCACTGTTAGGTTACACATGAAGTTACTTAATATTTTCATCATTTTACTCTAGGTAAAAATTGGGTTGTGTTTGTTTTATAACACACTAACACCCATGCTCTTTGTCTTTCCATCTGAACATGCACAGCTAATTTGGGTGTTCCCAAGTTCAACTCAATGGCTTGCTCATGTTGATTATATAATGACACATATTTCCAAGACTGTGGTTGGGTGCAGGTGCTAAGATCAACTTCTTGGAGTTTTGATTCTCAGGAGGATCTTCAGAAAATGAAGCATCTGTGGTTAGATTTATAATTATAAATCATGCAATGAGATCATAGTAAGTCTCTTTGTTTTCATAATAACAGCATGTAAAATTTTAAAGCACATAGATTGTATACTGGAAAAAAAATGGAATGGGAACATCCCAAGGTAAAGTGACCTAAACATTTTTGAAGCGTCAGTTTTTATATACTTGGAGGTGGTTTTAAAGTCCTCTCACCTCTATTTTTAAGGCAACTCTTTGACAGATTGTTTCCAACACTTTTCAAAGAAAATACATAAACTGTACTGCAAAGGCAATACCTAAACTTCACAGTAATGGAAGAATCTTCATTTAATAAGCAAAGTTAAAGCATGAAAAATCCGTAACCACTTTATTATTCTGTAATAAAAATCACCTTTTATTGGCATTGCTACCTTTTTTTTCTTGTTAAGGAAGTGGCAGTTTGTACACAGTACTGTTTGCTCTACATGATACAAATGGAAATAATAAGCTAGAGGCTAAATATTTACTTATTACATTCTTCCCCTATATGCAATTCACCAAGTCATGCAACTTGCAGTTTTACATAGGAAGATGATCAATGATTAACCAAAGGTTACATCAAATTCCCTGAACAATCCCATTGAGATTTCTGCAAAAAAGCTAATGTTTATCAGAGGTGGGTACACACACAAAGATTATGTCCTCTTTCTTGGGTGAATTCCTCCTGTGTCCAGTATCTTGTTTTCTTCCACATTTTTGTATTCTACAGTATTTGGTAGATAATGGAAGAGAAAATTGGTAATCCGTGTGTCAGAACATCAAAGTTGTTCACAAAATCTTTTTAAAAGTAGTGATACTTTATCATAACCCCAAATATTTTCAAATAATAATTAATTCAAAATAATTAATTCAAAATAATTGTTTCAGCTTGCAGAATCCTGAAATATTTCTGATTTTCTTAAGGGTGGCAAGTGTTTCCCATAAGATGGTTTGCTCATCCACACTACTTTCTATTAAAAAAAAAAAAAAAACAACCAAGCAAACAACAGTTTTAATGAAATTTTCATGCCCTAAAGGGTAAGAACAGCAGGTAAAGTAAAAGGTGTGCCTCTGCAGCATGACAGCATGACTCACCATGCAGGGACTCCTGTGTGCCAGGCAATGGTCACCTGGATTGAGTTTCTCTATGCGAGGGCTGTTCTGATGTGAATGGTGATGCTGGGAGGCATGGTGATGGCGAGGCCAAAGGGAAATGACAGAAACATGTCTTAGCATAACTTGGAGAGAAATGGGAGTCCAGCACAGGCAGGTGACAGTGTTGTGCAGAACGGGGACGTATTCCATCGTATGCCAGCTGGCCATTCAGTTGGGTGGAAAAAAAAATGTCCTCCATGTGATAAGGCAGGGAAAAGACTTCTGCTGAGCTGGAAAGGAATATAGTCTTACAGAATTAGTCTCACCAGAAAATGTCAGTTTTGCAGAGCTTCTCAAGGAGCTTGGCACATCCTTCCCTGAGCACATCATCTCAGGTACTTCATTTACCATGTACATTCCAAAAATTTGTCACTGTGCATCTATCAGCTACCCAAGCACAATTTCAGGCACTTCACAATCTGTTGACCGCTTTCCCTTAGGAAAGGAAGTTCCTTTTCTAGGAACAAATCATTGCCATTTTTGTTTCAATGGAGTGATCTGTGGGAAAGACAAATCTTACATTTGCTTCAGCTCCTTAATTGGGTGCATGCTTCACTGGTGCGTGTCTAATGCTTATACTGCTATGCCACACCATGTACTCCACAGAACATTTCTTCTGAAACCCACCTAACACTTAGTCTCTTAATTTTGGCCTCATTTAAAAGTCAAGGCAAAATGCTTAGATTTAGGAGGTTTAGATTGGACATTAGGAAAAATGTCTTCACTGCAAAGGTTGTCAAGCATTGGAACAGGCTGCCCAAGGACGTGGTTGAGTCACCATCTCTGGAAATATGTAGATGTGGTGCTTAGTGACATGGTTTCATGGTGGCCTTGTCAGTCACAGGTTAAAAATGGCACTCAGTGATCTTAAAGGTCTTTTCCAACCAAAACGATTGTATGATTCTATGTATAATGGCAGAAACATGCTTACAGAAATTACAGACTTCTATCACATGAAAATAAACCATCTTTCATATGCCTATATACATGCACACACATTTCAATATACCACGCTGAAACAGCTACAGTCTTATTCCTCAAGAGATGGCTTCATGTCTGCTTGCATCACAGCAGTTCCTGTGCCACTGTTGCAAATGAACTAGTGGACAACAAAGGTGAGGCTGAAGTGAGTATGTTGCCTCCTCAGTGATTTCTACATTATATATTCTGTGATGTGACTCCCAGAAAAGAAAGGTTGCTAAAAATACCTGGAGTTAAAAAATAATAAGTAACAAGTATATATTCAAATTATTTTAGAGGTTACAGGAAGAAAGTAGGAAGTCACAAGCTGTTTATGTAGAGTTCTGAGAGATTCACTGAGTCACAGAGTTGATGGAATTAAAAGATAGCTCCTTGTTTCCATACTGCTAGTGTGGAATTATTTCTTATACTACTTTCTCCAATGTTTTCATCCACTCCTATACTAGTATTTTCTATTTATATTTATTTTCCTTAAGTGTATTACATTGATTTTGCATTTCAGCACACCACAAAGGCTCCTATCATCATTAGGGTATAAACTAAGCATGCAAAAATACCACGTAGTCCCAAGTTGAGATGTTACAAGGTAAAGCCACAAAATGCCATGTAGACTTCTAGATATTTATTTGAGAGATTCACTGAGTCACGGAGCTATTAAGACACTAAGGCACCTGTTTATGTGTGTGAGTAGTCCCCCTAATTATAACGTGAATGCTCATCTTGGTTCTAGAAAGTGTTTGTGTTTAAAACACTGTTTTATATTCTTTGCCATATGTGTAATCTCTCTTGATCAGCAGCACCCTGAAAAGGGACATATATATATGTAAACAGTCAAGACATGATATTTTAAAACAGTTCCAATGCTGCATTATGAACATGGTGCTATTAAAATCCAAAACAACAACAATAACCAAAAAAAACCCCACCAACTACCCAACACAGAAACCAAAACCAAATTAAACAAACAAACAAAAAACAACCCGGAACAAAACAAAACAAAAAACTGTAAGAAATTTCCCTCTTGCATACAGAGTGAAATTCACCCTGAGCAGAAAGCTAGCACAAAATTTGTGCACTCCTTGAATTCAATGTACACAAATAGCTTCAATACTTAAATGGAGCGTAATATTTGGGGATTGCATTTGTAAGACAACAACATGCAGGTTTCTCTATTCTTTCATGTAATAGTATAGATCATCTCATTGCACTGGAGTTTGATATCACATAGAACATTCCTCCTTCTGACAATTAATATCTATAGTCTCCTGTGAAATATCTGCATTTTCATATTATGAAACTGTTTCCATTAATTTACTAGTAAGCTCCAACTCTAACAACTGAATTTCTCATATCAGTAGCATTCTTCCATGATGTTTCTAGCTTAATTATCAAGAATAATAAGATCTGCACTCTATGTGATGTTTTAAATATTTTCATTGGATGATTCCTAAAACAGTTTACAGATTACTTAGTACCAATGTAAATTGTTAGGCCCAAAAGATGACTGAGTTTGTAATTACAAGTGATTAGTAAGGTTCCAGAGTGACAATCAGGAAAATACCCATTTGTCCAGCCTGAATTGTTCCACTTAGAACATCGCCAATTTTAACAGTGTATTTCAGAATGGCTTCTAAAATGCTCCTAAAGCTTCCTTTTGACATCTCCTGCCCTCACCGAGGTGCATTATACTCCCACTGTTCTAAATAGAACCATAGTTTGTAAAGACTAAATTTTCATTTTAATTCACATTATATCTGTCTCTTTTTTGACTAAAAGCATCAGGTTTATAACTTCACGTGACTAGTTGAACATCTGAGCTGATTTCCTGCAACACCTAATTTATAATTATACAACTTATTTGAAGATGATATACAGTATACCAGACTTATCAAATGAAATATAGGATTGGCACTTTGCTGGAGTTTGGTTAGTCTATAATTACCACTGGTGTTTGTCAGGGTTTGGGGTCAGGGCAGCCCTCTTGACCTATAAAAGATGCTCTTTGTTAAACCCCCTCCCTCCACAAAGGGGAAAAGAAAGGGAATAAGGGAGAGAGACTTAGATATTAGAAAAGGAAAATAGAACAAATTTAATGAAAATGAGGAAAATAATAATAAAAATGGAATATATACAAAACCAGTATCGAACACAACCCACCTGATGGCAGTTATGTCACCATCACCCAGCAGAAGATGGGAACTGTGTTCAGGAGCTGGATTCTGATACTTGAATCCACAGATCAGGATTGAAGGCAGAACAGAGGGAGTCCTCCTCAGATGTCGGCCATTGAAGAAGCAAGGAAAAAGACCCAAGCCAAGCGCAACTTGACCCGCATGATCCTTCAGCTTTATACTGAATATAATTTATACGGGCTAGAATCCCTCATTGGTCAGCTTATGGGGTGGGTGTTATCACTGCTGGGGTGTTATCACTGCTAGAAGCAGACACTGTCTGTGAAAACAGGCTGCTACCTTCAGACAGTGCAGTTAGCAGAACTGAGCTGAAAAGTAATCACTGAACAGAATTAGTTCTGTTCTCACTCAAACCAGGACAGTGTTTCAGCTTCCTCAAGCACAAAATTTTCCTTAGTTCTTCCATTCCAGTGCAAAGAATTAAGCCCTGCAGAAATCACTGCAGTAATTCGTGCCTTCCCATAATGAATAAGAGGCTCAGTCTATCAGAAAGGTGACTTTCAGTTTGTCATTCCTTCAGTAACTACCTGGGGAAGAGGCATAACACTGAAGGACACGCATGCAGTGTGCTTATCCAGGAAATAAGTGTACCTTTGAATGACTTACATTCTAGGTAAAATTTATGCTTAGAAAGATTATGCCATGCTCTTATAATGTGCAAATATCCCTGGCATGTGGCAGTAAATTCTTGCAGGCATACATTCCTGCTGAAAACGTATACGTTATTTGGGAATGGAGCAGAGGAAGACCAGTAAAGAAAGACGTAAGCTTCAGGGTCTTTCTGCAGTCCAGGTCTCTGTAAACAACCAAGGGGATATTCCATCTTCCTGGGAGAGCTTCCCATCTCTTGTGGCTTGTCTTCCCGGAGAAATCTACAGTGTCTGGCAAACGTATATGCACTTGCAGCTCACAGATGCACACCCTTGCCCTAGGACATATTGATGGATTGCTACATCTTATGGGAAACTGAAATATAAAAAGGTGTCCCAAGAATAGTTTTTATTATTTTCTACCTTTTCTACATATTCTGAAACACAGAAAGGTAAATTAATATGTGTAATGATTTGTGAACAGGCTGGAATGTTCATTCCCTTATTTGATTCTATTTTTAAAATCTAGATTAAAAAAAGCCCCATAAAACCCCCAAAAACCAAAAATGTGAAACAAACAAAGTCTAAGTAGCATTTACAAGACATCTGATAAAGACTAATAGGTTGGTATACACATTGTGAGAAACATGAAGTCTACCATCTGGTCAATAGCTACTGCTACATAGTTTTAACAATAGCACCTTTAAATCAATAGCTCCTTTTTAATATTTAATGTCCTCAAACCATTAGCCTGTTTTTGTGTCCCTTTTTTATTGCTAATCCAAGCTATTGGGCGTGACCTTGACATTTTTCTAGGTTTTCAGTAGCTCGGGTTTCACTTAAATTAGCACGCACAGGAAGAGCTTTTTGTTGATTTAAAATTCACCTACATTTTAAGAACTTTGGTTACACTTTGTTATTTCACCAGCAAGCAATTCTATCATTTTTATATTAAAAATAAAGCCTACATTAAAATGCATTGGGCTTTTCTATTTTTCTTGTATATAGTAGCCAGATACAATCAAAATAACTTCATATATCTAATTACGTGTTTTCACTGCAGGAAACAAAAAAAAAAAAAATAAAAATTCAGTCTTCTATTGTAGTTATCCAGAGATGCCATTTTAAATTTGAGTACCTGGTCTGGGTTTACAGTTTGTTTGAAAAAATATTTTGGACATTTTCTTATTTCATGGTTATTGTATAGTTATGGTGGAAGGTATTAAAATTCAATTATTAGTTTTTCTGTGTTTTATTAAGTGTGGAATATACTTGTAGCTTAAAAATTCTTGGGTTTAGTAATAGAGTTACTGCCTACTTAGCTGCATCTCAAGCATTTCTTGTATATTGAGGACAGCATAAAAGAATGTTCTCTGTGACAAAGAAAAGCACACAGCACCTCATTATTTAAATTATGCAGGTAAGAATAAGGAACAAGGTTCCAGCACACAGCAATTAAATAAGCATCCATCCAACACTGCTTTTTCATTCAGACTGCTTTCCTTTTAATGGTGTTTTAGCAATTATCTTATCAGTTGCTGCTAACACAATAGTGATTTACATAATTCTACCCATGTAGTTAGACTGGTATTAGATTATATCCATTGAAATGAGCATGGCAGTTGTATTAAATAGCTCATTTACTTTTCAATGAGTCACAGGAAATACTTAAACCAGTTTGCATTGTACTAGAAAAAGTTTTGTACTAAAAGTTACGAAAAAAGCGTAGGATCTGATCCAAAGCTTGTTGAAGTTATTCAAATCTTTCCACTAACTGCATTCATTCTCTTACATACATGCATAATTTAAAAAAATGAGTGATAGTCTCTCCTTCTGTAATTTCTTCTGTCTACAATAACTCCTGCAATATTTTAGCGTGTATCTCTGATTGAACTTAATCATATCCCTACACAGAGCTAGGCTGAGAGCTCAGGTAATTGTCTTAATCTTCTATGCTCAGGGCTGCATCTGTGCAAGTAAGTCCAGAAGGGTCTTTCCACATAGGATTGTCTGGATGCAAACTTGGAAGATTTCCCAGTGTTACACAGTGCTTTAGCAAGATGCTGAACAGGTCAGAGGGAAAGGTAAGTGCTATTTGCTTAGAGCAGAATTAGATATGTTCTGCGTGAAGGCATCCAAGAAGCATGGAAGTTGAATGCCAAGGTCATGACTTTTTCCTGCAAACCACTGTTTCTGTGAGCCAGCCTTACATATGTGACCCCACTGAGAGAGGTGTAGTCACTGCCCAAAGACATACAGAAGCATTGTTAGCAATACGTCTTACAGACCCGAGCCAAAGCCAAAGCCACCCACAAAAGTTGATGAAAACTTTGATAATGAAGCAATTGTGGAACAAATTCCATCATATATACCGGAATAAAAATTTTACTATATGCATCTGAGCAATTGTTTTCACACAGAGATCTCAAGATATTTCCCACACATGGATAAATACTTTCTTTCTCTGTTGGCAGGTGCAAAAATCAATTGCAAAATAGTTGTTTCCCACAATTGGCAGTGAGGATGAATGGTAGACCTAGACAAAATTATATTAAACCACTTTTTAATGAATCCAAATTTTTTAATTCTGCAAACTGAATGCCATTTATTTCTGTTAATTATTCTATTATTGCTTGTTTTTCAGAAAAATGCATACCCCCTTTTCACACTGATCAACACTAACAAATGTAGTTTTCATTGAAGTTACTTATGCATGAAAACACCAGCATGGATCATGTTCTGTACCACAATCTGGTAACAAACATCACTATCATAATATTAAAAGTGCTAAGAAATTTCAGGAGTTTATTATATGACTGAAATGCCCAATGCAAGAAATGTCAGAAGGGCCTGATTATTGTGTGCTCAGCATGTCCTGAACACGTAACAATATATTGTCACAAATCTCCAATTTTTTTCAGCCATTTATTAGTTTTATATACACAAACTTTTACAGAGAGTGGCACTAGATTCATGCAGAAGGAATGTTAAGAACACAGAAAAAATTCTTCTAAAATAATCATCCAGATAGCTGGGGAACGGGAGAAAAAGCAGCTTTCGAGGCATCCTGCAACTCCAGCTGTGAATCACAGTAAAAACCAGACTAACACATCCAAACAGAAACTCAACCTCTCAGTGTGTTGCACAGGTCGATAGGCTTGTCTTCTCAGAATGCAACTCATTTTCCTAGAAATGGTCCGGCAAGAAGCAGAAAGAACATGCTATTTCTATTACAGAATTGCCTTGTGCTCCTGGGACACTTCATTCCAAGTATGGGCCAGTCCTAAGAAAGAGGCCAAAGACAGAAATGTTAATGGTCTTCATTAAAAGATGGCAGTGGAATTGAATTTGTACCTTTAGCTCTTCTGTTGAATTTCAGCATTAACATCCGCCCCTCCAATTGTGTCAGTGGAGCTTTATTTTGACTCTTGAAGTCATCTTTCACTTCAAATATGCTGGAGGAGAGGAAGACCATGCTTCTGACAGTCCTTATTTAGAAATCATGCATCTGAGCTACCACAGATTTCAGCTACATGTGGATCCACATGAGTATCATGTACCTTGGATTAAACTCTGTTATTAATTAGTTCCTCAGAGGAATACTGAAAAAACGTGTATTAAGGTTGCACTGAGTACAACAGGTAGTCTATAATCTTTGCTCAACTTTCTTGTAGGAAGGCATTGTGATAACATTTTTTAACTACCACTTTCTAAAAACAGATATCCCATGTACAATGTCATAGCATTTATCACTGCGAGTGCTTCACAAATATTAATTTGGTTTTAGAGGGTCCCTTTGTGGTAAATAGCTACTATTATAGTGACTTGCGGAAATCAGACTCCACAACTAGGACAGATGTAAATTAGGTTGTTCATTCAGTGCCGGACGCACGGGGGGTCGCCCCACCACAAACCTGCGTGCCTCAG
>JANHGN010011906.1:13520-24396 GCA_024605025.1 Megaceryle maxima
ACCCCCCTCCTCGTTTTTATCAGAGCTGTCCATGCCTGATTCCTCCCCCTAACCAGCAATGGTATAATGACCCTGAAAGATAACAACGGTGTTATTTTTTCTTCTTCTTGCTCATCCTAAAACTATGCGTTAGTTTCCCTTTCTCAGTAGTCACTTTAAGTTTATATATAGGAATACTCAAAAAATCCCAGAGCTCATCTATATACTCTAGAGTGATGGAAGTTGAGCTGCCCTGGTACTTTATGGCATAGCAGTTTAGAAGTCCTGATAGTTCCTGGTACCATAACTGGCAAGTATTGGTATGCAAAGTTGTTGGACTCACACTTATTTTCTTCCCTGGCTCTTTTCCCATGTTGTTTGTTGGAAGCACAAAACAATCGAAACTGCAAAGCTCAACATTGCTGATAAATATCTGGTGAATGGGATAGACATAGAGGCTGGGTGAAGATCCAGTGGTCTGTGTTCTCATGGCAGTGAGGAAGAGTGGTGCGATGCAGTGAAGGCTGCTTATCCCATTGTCACACATACCACAGCAGTTATCTGCTCCTTGCAGAAGCTGACAAAGAAGTCATAAATGTTCCATGCCACTGCTAAATGCTGACCACCAGGAACAATGGCTTGACCACAGTCCCACCCCTACACTTTGTTCAATAGTAGTGGACAAGGTATAAATATCATCCGTATTTCAGACCTAATTTGTGGGACGAGTATTTGACACCAAGTCGTAGGGACAGGTTTCTTCTTCTAGCCCTCACCAGAAAGGATGCCTTTTGGTAAGATTTGCGGCCTCAGTGATGCCAAGTGGTTTTCCCTGAGAGATTCCAGCTGTGATTACAATTGTGTGGTTATGATCTACATAGCAATTCTGCAGTTTAGTATATTTATCACTATCAATCTTAAACAATCTGTATATGTTGCAAGTGTAAGTAAACCATACTATTCGTACATCCAACTGTTTCTAGTCAAGTACATCTGACTGCTTCTAGCTTCCACCTCAACATGAGGAAAAACTTTTTCACTGTGAGAGTGACAGAGCACTGGAACAGGCTGCCCAAGGAGGTTGTGGAGTCTCCATCTCTAAAAACTTTCAAGACCCACCTGGATCTGTTCCTGTGTGGCCTGCCCTGGGTGTTCCTGTGCTGGCAGGGGGGATTGGACTCGATGATCTTCAGAGGTCCTTTCCAACCCCTACCATTCTATGATGCTATAAATGCAACCAGAGCTATAGTTATGACAAATTGTGCTATTTGTTCATCTAACTAGCTTTTGAAATCAACCAGACCTACAGTGGATGGGCTGTTTGTGCATTCAGTCTCAGACTTACAGCCACAAACACTAAATTGGCATATCTATTAAGAGTTAAGTCCAGCCACTAGCACCTCTAATCTCTGATGACCAGCTAGAACTCAAGGCAATTAATCTCTTACCAAATTTATCTAACACTGCATGCAACAAATGTATGCAGCCATACCAGAAAAAATGTTGACACACACTCTTTTATGTGTCAGAATGACATCACAGACCAACATCTATATGCGCTCATATGTACCTGTATACATTCTGCATGTTGTAGCATCAGAAGGGCTTGAGTCACTGGCTTTTTCAGCACCACACAGGAACTCCTTGTAGGTGCAAGAAGTTTATCTGGGTTCAGGAGGGACAGACCAAGTACCTGGAAGAGAGCTCCACCCTTGGAGTTACTAAATAAGCCACAGAGAAAATCACTTGATTTCAAGTGATTTCAAGGCTCAGGAAATCACTTGAGATGAAAATGAATGCTGGCTGGGAGAGTCCTGGGGCAGGAGGGAGAAGAGGGCTTGCTTTGAGTTATTTTTCAAAGCAGTCTACTTCTGGCTCTTCAGAGAGACAGAAAACTGAGTCACGTGGCCCATGGACTGAACCAGTATTTCCACTGTTATGGAAGCTGCCATATGGCAGCTACCTTCAACATGAAACATATCTTCTCCTCCTGCAATTCCCCCACTCAAAGCATAGTCTCCTTCCTGTCAGAGCTCATCTGTTTCACTTCCAGTGGGAAACAGGTGGAAGGATAAATACTTTGAGTAGTGCCTGACCGGGTGTAGCTACTAGAACCCAGGAGGTACAAGGGTTACAAGGATTACAGAGCAAAAGAAGTGTCTGGGAGGTAAGGGGGGAGACCCAGATGCCTCCAAGGGCAGTAGCATCATGAGGAAGCAATTGTTTGCCTGCCTGTGGTCTCCTGCATGTCAGACTGAAGAAACTCTGAAGAAAAAGACGATGGAGAAGAAGCCTTCTGGATCTTTGGCAGCTCAAATATGGATGTGCAATACTTGGTCTGTACCTTAGTAATCAGACTGGTGGCAACCTGGAAACATTCACACTGAGTGTGGTCAGACTGCCTACCCGATCTTTGCCCTCAGCACTGGTGCTGAGCAGGCATGAGCTGCTAGGCTGGTTCAGCCATCCCACACTTCAAACAGATGAAGCACACTCTTTCTCTCTTTTCTTCACCTTTGTCTTTTGCTAAACCTTTCAAGCTGCATGGTCTGCTTGGTTTTGGTGAATGAATGCTTTTATTGGCATCTTTGGTTAACTTGGCCTGCATTGAGAGTGATTTCAAGATGACTGAATAACAACCAAGCATTACCCACCCAAATACACAGTGAAAATATAAACCACAGCATCTTAACAGTGCAGTAATATGCACCTCCTACGTATCAAAGAATAACAGGATGTTCTTCGCAGGGGCCAGGACAGGAAGAAATGCCTAGTGATCATAAGGTAACAGAGAAGGCTGTCTTCCAGGAACCAGGACACTGGGAGCCATGGCTGATTCCAGAAAGCAATCAAGCAATCTCTTTCAGTGGCACTGATGAGACACGATTTGTGTCCATTTCTAATTAATGGAAACCAGGATTTATCCCTGACATCAGCAATAGAAATTAGAGTTTTATAAAGACACCTTGTTTCATGGAGGGCAGGGAGTGAGAAGTAGTTTTTTGGGTTTTTTTGGATATTGCAAATTAGCGAAGAAGGGATAGGACATTTCAAGCAAGAGTGTTTTTGAAGGCTAGGCTGCAATTTCATACCTACTAGAAAAAAAAATTGGTGTAGAAACCACTGATTGTAGGGAGGAAAAAAAGCAGCCTTTCTCTGCTGATGAGGCTTTTGACCTATTTCTATTTGCATTTGAAGTTCAGTGTTTACATGGGTCTTTAGATATTCCAGTGAGAGCTTCAAGAAATGGAAAACCATGTTAATTCAGCATTCTTTTAGGGTCAGACAGGTAAAGAAAGGATATTCCCAGAAGATCAGCCCTGTTCTGGGAAAATCAGGGGTTCTGTTGAAGCCTAAGTACAATTACCTTTTGCTGAGACAACTGGAAAAGATGTTGAAGAAGAAGGGAACTAGAAGAAAGTGAAAAGCAGCTTAAGGGGATGCAGAGAAGTGAAGGAAGAGGGACTTCATGGCCATGACTTGAGAGTTTAGTGACTCAGAGACCCAGTGGGTGATTTGATTTTGGAAGACTGCTTCTTGGCTTCTATAAGGAAAGTTTATATTAAGGCATAGATTGCAGACTAAATCAGACAAAAAGATGTCTAATCAAGCTGGCAAGTGAAGTCCTGTTTTTGACAGCCTCATCAAGGATGAGCTCCAGCCTAAGTAAGAGTTATTTTAAAGGTTTTGAATCTGTATTTTCAACGAAAGGAAAACTGTTATTTATTCATGGGTATAGTGAACTGACAAAAAAACGGCATTAGATTAACCACAGATTAAAAATAATTACCCCATCTGGTTCACTTTTGTTAGCATCAAATATGTGACTGTAAATAGGTCTTGTGAAGCTATATTTGTAAGGATTGAAGACCTCAGCTCTGCCTTCAATATGCTTGGAATTTTTATACCACTTCTGATTTACGCTGCAGCTGCAGACCTGCAGTAAGCCATTTCCCATTGCTATACCCCACTGTTCTCATTCTGTGAAAAACAACAGAATAGCACTTAGTTGCTTTGTGTGAATACTGAGATGGTTAAGTTGAGCAGTCTGAGACCCTTAAAAGAAGGATGTCAAAAAAGCTTTTCTGTATTGGCAATATTATTGTTGATGTTGACAATTTGCTTGGATACTACAGTAATGGGCTCTACAGAACATGCTTTAGAAAAAGGAAGAAACTAAATATTTACACACACTGGAAAGAGACTTAGTCAGCAATTGAGTGGGAACTTAATCTAAACTTAACAATGAGCAACACTGTGATGGGTCTTGTTTTGAGTATGGAATTATCCAGAACTTTCTCCTAAAATAAAGTATTAAGAAATGGGCTTAGCTGGAACTTCTTTGCGCAAAAGAGGGGCAAAAAAAGGTGGTGTAATATTATTATTATTTTAAACTGGGGGTATATTCCCAGGACTAGAAGGAAACAACAGCTCATTCACTCCTGAGACCTCATTTGGCTGCATATAGGCTATGGAGAAAGGTTAATTGGCTAAAAAGACTCTTGAGCCCTGTAAGAACTCCTGCCTGGAAAACCACTGCTGCTCAGACAAAAGGAAAGAAGGCAGTGAATGGAACTGGGGAGAGACAAGCCAGGAGAAATATTTTTTAAAACATTCACAGAGTTTAAAATAGTCAAACAACTCAGTTTTCCCATTTGCCTTGGTTATCCAGATAGTAATTTTGATACCCTGCCACATTACACATGCAAACTGGTAAAATGAATACGTCCTGTTCATAAAATAAAGCCGTCAGTCACACAGTTCTGTCTCTCAAAAACAGATAAACAGCATTGTTCAAAAATTAGCCAGTGTCAGAAAGTTTGCAGCCTTCTGTATCAATAGCATTCTGGAAGAAGTCCAGACCTGTCAACACCGGAACATGTAATATGATTTAATAACTATAACAAAAATGTTCAGGTCCAGCCCATCCTTAATGAAAATGGAAAACTGTTGGTGTTTCCACACAGAATATAACTAGTTTACTTTTTATGTGATTTTATCCTGAAAACATGAATTGTTATTGTGAAATCCATTAGCAAATGTTTGCTACAAAGACAGAACTTTGTTCGTTTTTTACTGTGTATTCACTAAAAATTTCTGAACCATGGTCCTGCTTGACTAACCTGATCTCCTTCTGTGACAAAGTCACACACTTAGTGGATAAGGGAACAGCTGTGGATGTTGTTTACCTAGACTTCAGTCAAGCCTTGGACACCATTTCCCACAGTATGCTCCTGAAGAAACTGGCTGCTTATGGCTTGCACGGGCATACTCTTTGCTGGGTAAAAGAATGGATGGATGGCAGAGCCCATAGACTGGTGGTGAAGGGAGTTAAATCCAATTGGCAGCTGGTCACCACTGGTGTTCCCCAGGGCTCAGTATTGAGGCCATTTCTGTTTAATCTCTTTACCAGTGATCTGGGTGAGGGGATTGAGGGCAATTTCAGTAAGTTTGAGGACAACACCAAGTTAGGCTGGTGTGTTGATCTGCTTGAAAGTAGGGAGGTCTACACAGGGATCTGGCTAGGCTGGATTCATGGGTCAAGGACAGCTATATGAGATTCAACGAAGCCAAGTGCTGGGTCCTGCACTTGGGTGACAACAACCCCAAGCAATGCTGCAGGCTTGGGGAAGAGTGTCTGGAAAGCTGTCCAGCAGAGAAGGATCTGGGGGTGCTGGTTAACAACCAGCACATATCAGGTGTGTGGGTGGTGCATGTTCAGTGCAGATGATATTCTTGAAGAATATGCCTATCACACACCTACATTTCCATTCAGGATCCATGAACTGTTGCCATGGTATGAGTTAGGTGAATTGTCCTGAGGGAGATGGATGTTCTTGAAACAATACTCGTGATTTTACTATTCTCAAATCTTTGAAACAAAGCACAAGAATATTTAAACTCTTCTGTTTGTTGGGAAGCTGAGTCTTGGCAAAATAATGTACTCATTTGACGTCAGTTCTCAGGTTTCATCTGAAAATTCAACCATCTTACCTGAAAGCTTCTTCACAAAGTTCAACTTCAAAAAAAGATTGCCATGAAAAATTCCATTTCAGCTAGGAAATACTAAGTCACAATCCCACATATATATTCTCCTAAACTATGTAATCAGAAGCTTGCTTTCCCTTATGTCTTCCTTATTAAAAATCTAGTAATTGCCTATTGTGCCTAAACTGTGTCTCTTTAGTCAGATAATATATCATGCTTGGGACATGTGCCTTCCACAGCTTAAAAATTCACGGTCTACATTGGAGAAAAATCATAGTTTCCTCCTGTAGAGCTGGCAATTATTTTGGGACCCTGTGAATGAACATAGCATCATCCACAATATCAAGTCTGCAGAAAACCAAGACAACAATCAAGGCCCCACAGACATCAGAATAAGCTACAGAGGCATTCAGCACTGTACCACTTACAACAGCATTGAACCTAGAAGTATTAGCACTAGTTCATCAGGAACAGCTGTGTCTTTCTTGTAATTAATTAATTAATTAAAACCCAAGTTAAGCATTTTATATGACTTAATATCTTGTATCTGATCAAATGTCAGGGCTGGTGCCTTCTAGTTAACAGTATATAAATGAATGGACTTATGTTCCAAAATTACTTGTGATGAGATATTTCATATCTAGGAAATAACAAGTTGGAAAAGAATTGCTATTTCCAATATTCATTCAGCATCTTTTGGAAGGTGCAGGCATGTAGTAATGATATATAAAATGAAGATAGATACATCCTATATTCCTAGAAAGCTTGATCACTGTATAACATTTCAAGAAATACTTCATTATTATTAAGGAGATTTTTGCCTCTTTCAAACATGCTTCTAAATATAAGAAACATGTTTGAATGTGTGTCTAAAGAGAGTAATTTCAAAGTTTCCAAAGGAATATTAACTGTATATGTCATAACTTTCTAGGAGATAGTATTATATGGCATTTCTCATACTCCTAGCAAAGACACTAGGAGTGAAACATACCTAAAAAGCATGAAGTTAAACTCATGTGTAAATGTCTGCTGCACAGAAGTCAAAGATTGTGGCCAGCTTTTGTGCAAGGTAGAAGGGATAGGAAGTAGGTACCTTGTATCCTTATTGAAGAAAGAACATTCTTGGCGAAATGAAAATAGCTTAACTGGAAGGGCAGACAGGTGAATTAAATACTGGAGTAAATTAAATACTGTAGTGAATTAAATACTGGAATTGCAATATTTCAAAGCTCTGAGACCCCAACCTTTACAAATAAAATCACTGACTTTTTTTTTACATTTCACCTCATTGTCTTATTGCATATCTTTGCTTTTCTGTGTGTCTGGTATGTGGTAACACTTTGTGTTGAGACAGCTGAAACTTCAATGAAAATGTACACTTGACTTGCTGATAAAAATAGAAATGTTCTGAGCCAAGCTTTGGAGGGAGAAATCATAATTTTTGTGAGACTAATGGAGATATCTGGGGAAAAGATGCCTCCTTTTGGCCACACTAGCCTTCCTTCTACCCTGAAAGAGCAAGTACCTTCAAGGTTTGGTACAAGTGGTACCTGCAGAGCTGGAGAGGAATGCTAACAAAAACCCCAGGGTTTATGTGGTCCTTAGCCACAGCAATACACTTGGATCACTCAAATTATCCATACTGGAGAATACACAGTGCAATTGTTCTCCTCTGGTATACATACTGGAATTTCTCTGTTGGACATCAAGGTGCCTCAAGAGGGAAGCCCAGGTGTAGTCCCACAGCTCACAGGAATATTATCTATAAATATCCAATTTACATGGATCTGGGACACTTTCAGAACCACCGACTGTGAAATATTCCTCGGCCTGCACACACAGAGGCGGTCATTGATGTAGCTGGAGACAGGTGTTTCTTACCCCTCAAATATGGGAATTTGAACTACAGTAGAATTGAGAAGAATTAAAATTATAAAATAAATATGTGTCTTGAGTTCAAAACTTTTACTGTCAGGCAGAGTTTATAATTTGAATTCACAGGACTGCAATCTTTCACCTCTTCTCCCTTCAAATTACAGAGAGGACTGTGGACTGTTCTGTTTCTTGAGTTTTTTTACTTTGTTAAAAATTTGGTTGTTACTGCCAATGACAATTATTGTCTCCCTCATACTAATTGCTTCAGCAAAAGGACAATAATTGCAATAGCATCTCTCTGTGTTTCTTCCAGACCACACCACATGTGACAACAAGGGGTACAATTCTATTAGCTAGAAATCTTAGCATATGCCCTGCCACAAGCCTGGAAATGATTTTTCAAACTCTTATAATTTGTACTTTAAATGTTATTTACAGGTTGTTGAGGGGTTTTGTTAACTTTGGCTGAAGCCAAGTGATGTGCACCCTTTTCAACCAGCAGCATGTGCCTGCCAACTTTAAGAATTATCCCACTTCTGCCTTAGCTGTGTTCTGCTTTGATTTATTTTGGTTTGAAGCATGGATTGTTGTTTGGGTTTTTTTTGGTTTTTTTTTAAGAGGCTATGTTTGGGTGTTCATTGCTGTCATCAAAACCAGAGCAGCCAAAGTGACTTGTTTAAACTTCTAAATAGAAAAGCACAGCGTATTTTTTCTCTGTGTGTTAAGTCCCTCCAGTTACTTTAGGTCTAAAAGAAGAGATCAGAGGCTTGTTACAGTGTAAATCATATGTCACCAACCTGTTGCAAGCAGCTCAAATGCAGACCACAGGTTACACCTACATCACTTTATTGTGTTATCACTATATTATCCAGATCTCCACCTCCAAGAGAAAACCATCAGAGGCTGTAGGATGGTATCCTGGATCTTTCATCCATGCTCCAGTGGCACACTATCCCAGCACTAACCCCCACTGGGTCACTGCCATTCACAGGAGCCATGGGCAACTTCTGCTTGTGACTCATGCCCAAAGCCTACTTTTCCCTTGAGTTTCTGTGGTGCATGTAGTTCTTGGCCATGTGAGGATTTCTGATGTACATCTAAGGAGGGTCACCTGCTTCTGATGAGTTTCTCCTCTTCCATCACCTACTCTCAATCAGAGGAGCACTCTGATCATCTCTGGAGATCTACTTTGCACATATTAACAACTTTTGACCAGTTTATTTTCTTAGAGCATAAAGAAGGGAAAAAAACCCCAATAAAATTAAATAGAAGGGTGGTTGTGAACCTGTAACTCCAGAAAACTGCAGTTAAATTCGCTGCTGTTAATAGAGTTTGAATACCACTGCAACATGACCAGACAAATTATTTTGCGGAGTGGATCTTTAAGGAGAAGTTAGTATTGCAATGGCTTTAAGTGGGTGTAGGGGAAAAATCAGAAATCTGGAAAATAGGAGTGACATGGTTCCAAGTTGTTTGTGCCACCATTTTATTTTGCCCAAGGAACATTCCCTTTGGCTAGTAAAAGCAACTGTTGAAAAAATACTAGCAGAGATGCAAGGAGCAATAACCTAGAGACTTTTGGCTCAAGGAAAAACAGACACCATTCTGGGGGGTGTTTTCTGCTTCATTTTATGGAGATCATCACTATGAAAATTATGTTTGAAGATATTTTTAAAGGGTAGCAGTTCTGATGAGGGAATAGCTTGTCTTCTGTTGTTTGTGGTATGTTTTCCAGTGAAAGAACACAAGGAACTAAAGGGAGAGAAAGCAAGGGAAGACATACTTCACATGCATTGTGGAAAAAAAAAAAAAAGAAACAAAATTAAACAAAACAAAAACAAAACAGCAACAAAACAAAAACAAAAAACAGCCAAACCAACAAACAAATAATTTTTCAGTCAATAAGGAAGGAGGAAAAACAAACCCCAAAAGACCATGTTCTCACCATAACAGATAGTGCTTTATGCTGATAGTTATCAAAATGAGATATAAATTTTTAAAAGAAGGCCAAACAGCTTTTAGTAATGGCAAAATCAGATGTATCATCTGTAGATATAGCTAGTATTTTACTTCTCCATCATAGGCAGCATTATGTTTCCATTTGGATCTTCTGAAAATATGGATGAATGAGAATAGAGATTCCTAACATATCTGGTATTGATTCTTTTCAGGCGACATTTGTGGATGTGAAACTCAACCTCAAGCTGCATTCAAGGTTTATGGAGCAGAAATAACTGAGACACTAAGAGGTAACCCAGATATTAAAATGGAATAGTTTAGACAGTTTTTATGTGGAATGTGCCCACCCACAGGCAATATATATTAACATGGTCAAAAAACACTGAGAAAAAACTTCTGCTGGTATTGCAAAGAAGAGAGT
Organism: Megaceryle maxima; assembly: GCA_024605025.1. NCBI lineage: Eukaryota > Metazoa > Chordata > Aves > Coraciiformes > Cerylidae > Megaceryle > Megaceryle maxima. The sequence goes on from JANHGN010011906.1 coordinate 23,743, forward strand.
ATTCTTTTCAACAAACACAAAACTGGGAAGGTAACAACACCTCTTCTCTGTTGGCATCATCATTCCTCTGCTAAGAACATCACTGTCTGTAACCCCTTCATGGAAATTAAATTACACACCCCAGGAGCATTTGGATCTTTTGGCTAGGACTACCACAGACTTCTCACTATCTCTGTAAATGCACCTTTCTGTCACTCCCATTTTGTAGGTGCTATGGCTATGTTAATGCTAACATACAACTGAAAAAAAAATGTAATGGTTCCAAAATGCCAGTTTCTATCTTTTTAGGTAGCATGGCAAATGTACAAATTAGACAATATTATAAATAATTGCATGTATGTCTTTTCCATGCTGGTCTCATAAGCCTTTTTGTCAGTATACTCTCAGGATTTTTCTTTTCACACATGCCATCTTCTCTAATTCACATATTCATAAACAGTGGGGCTGAAAGGACTGTAAGGAAATCATCTGGTGTACTTCGGCCTGAAGTAATATCAAATGCACCTAAATCATTCGAAATGGATATTCATCTGACATCCATTGAAGAATTTTATAATATCCAAGCAAAATACACCAGTTTTTCAGTATTCTTATGGTGAGAAAGATTTTCTGTGTCTTTTGTATTGTCTCCCATCTCCTGTCTAAACTGAGGGT
>JANHGN010011909.1:9452-39305 GCA_024605025.1 Megaceryle maxima
TCTACACGAGAGGTTTTACTCTTTCTCCCTACCCCACTCTTTCCCTTTTTTTAAAATTTTCTGTTTTTTTTTTTTCTTTTTTTTTTTTTTTTTTTTTTTTTTTTTTTCTGAATGTCTTGAACTATAGAGAAGGGCAGTGGAAGCTTTCTCAGAACTCGGTTTAAGTAGTGGTGATTTTTCCATTTTAAAGAAAGAGGCCTTTTTCCCTTCATGTTTGTTAGAAGTTGGAGTTATGAAGAGGACAAAACATAATTACATTCAAGGTTTCAGTACAGTTCTTTTCTTTTTGACTGTCCGTGTCATATTGTCCTTTGTTGTGTTATGATATCATGTGGCTGTCATACATGTGATGACATAAACCCATTTGCCTTCAGCCATTCAGAGTTCCCTGGCGAGAACAGGATCTGCAAGTCCTGCTCTAGGAAGCAAGAAACAAAACTATTCCCTTTTGCTCTTCTTGTTTAGGTGCTCATCATTTCTGTGAGTGTAAATTCTTACAAGCAAAGAATGCAGGACCAATCCAGAGGCTCGGATAGATGAAAATAGACATGTTTAATGTTCATTTGCTGAAGCTGCAGTGAGTCAATGCTGCCTGCTCTGCTCCAGCCTCCCTGGTACAATGGGAGGAAAAACTCCAACAAGAGAAAGGAGGCTGAAGGGGTGTGATGCAAAATCCAAGGAAAGCAAACCAAGTAAATAAATCCCCCCCCCCCCCAATACTTAAGTGGAGTTTTTATGTTTTAATTTTTACCAAATGACAATTATTCCACATTTCTTGGATGCAAATATTAAATATGTGCCCTGTAAAGAGTCTCAGAATAATAGCTCTGCTTTCTCTAATAAAATCTCTCTTCTGAGATTAACTCTGGAGCTAGCAGTAAGGTCAGTATTTCATTTCACAGAAGTCAGCTCACGCTGACAAGGGTTTGGCCTTCTTAGTGATGGGCCGTTTGCTGCTCAGAAGTGTGAGGAATGGCTTTCTGAAATATCGATAGCTTGCCTTCACTAGAGCTTATGATCAAATTTAGCTGGCAAGTATCAATGTGCTACAGCAACCCAGACTGAAGGGCTGAGAGGTTTGGGCCTTGGGACAGCCACTAAGGTTTGCTTTTTAAATCAAAGGCTAACCTTTCCATTAGTGTAAATCAGTGATTTATAATAATGTCAAATGAGATTTGTGTCAGAGTAGCCCAGACTACAGCCTTGTCTGGGATTTGAAAAGAAATAGAAAAATTAGTCCGAGACCACTAATATTCTGTTTTCATTTGGTTTTGGTATGTGTGAGTCTAAATGTGCCTATGCACACTTGCAGAGCTGCATTTTATTCCCATGGATGTTTCCCACGGCCATGTGGCTGCCATTTAACGAGGACCTAAGAGCATAAACTCTTCATCCTGGTGTGGTTTGATTGACATGAGCAGAGATCTCACATAGGCTCTGGGATCATGCTTTTCATCCATAAAAGGAAAGCAGGCAAGCTTCATCTGTGGCTAAAGCCTTTGCACAATATACAGAAATAATGAGGCAGCATCTATTTATATATTGCTCACTGGAAATGACTGAATTCAGACACAAGTTGGTGAGGCAGTCTGAGATTCACCAGCCTCCATGGAGTCTATTGTTAGTACTGAGGATGACTCCTCAGGCAAATGGGGAGAGATGCACGATTTGGAGCCTACCACACCATAGGAGGAGTATCAGCTTTGGCACTTGGCAGGTGGCTTCTCCTCTCAGAGAATGCCTTTGGTGGCTCTGCCAGGACCCAGCAGTTACAGAAGAGAATTGTAGGAGGAATGGTCTCAAGATCAGGGGCAAGAGTTCAGCCCCTTTGCTGCTCTCCAGGAAGCAGCACACTGACCCGGGCTTACTCACAGGGTGAGAATTCACTGCCTTTTTCACGAGAAAAGGAGATGTCCAAGAGGTAAAGGGAGGAATGAAGTACTATCTCGATGCACACCAATGCCACCTTCTTGCCTTGTCATTGCAGAAGGTTTTCAACAATGTTTCTTTTTTACCTAGAAAAAAAAAAGATGCCATACAAACACCCCATCCAGAATTATGTTGTTGGTTAGGTAGGTCTGTGTGGCTGATAGTCCAGTGATAAACCTGAGGTACAGCGCCTGTGACAATGAGAACTTGTTTGTCTATGAGATGTTTAGCATACATAAGACACTCAAACCCCATCCTCTTTGTCGTCGTCCCCCCTGCTTAGCAAAGCATAATCCAGACAATGCTTTGGCTCCATGTCCTTTTTTACTCCATTTCATCTGTGGCTCATGTGTACTTTGCCCATATGCTCTTAAGCTATTTTGTTTTCAGTTTTATGTATGTTTTATGTAAATTATATGAATCACGTTCTCTTCTTGCTAAAGTATAAACTGAGTGGAAATTGGACAATTCTCTTTAGACTATGTCTGTAAGTTACACAAAAGTTACAAAGTAATCAAGCTCAGCAGGCTGGGTTGGGGAGGGAAAATACATCAATAGCGCGAGCCACGTGATCTACGTCTGCACATCCCCACATACTGCTGTTTGCCTTTGCAGCTTTGGATATCTCTTTCCTCTAAAGTGCCAATTTAACTACTTTTAGACCATTCTCTGAGATGCAGGTTTATTGCCTCATTTAGTAGTTTGCTTAGCACATTCATTACACCTTGTATAAATGAACTGCTCTTAAATGCTTGTTTCCACTCTCTTGCTTTAGGACCAGAGTAGATCCAGACTGCCTCCTTTGGAAGCACTCATTCATTTTGTTTTCCTTCTTCCCCTTGTAAGTCAAAACACCTGTTGATTTTAATGTCTGTCTCTTCTGTTTACTCCACTTCCCTTATCTCACACTAATTTTTCTATGCTTGAGTTTTCCCCTGGGTTATATTTTCCTTAGTAGCCTATTGCAGCCCCACAGAGTAGGACTGTGGTGTAAGAGTGGGAGCCTTGCAGTGGCTGGCAGCCCCAGACATGCTTCCAGGAGAGAACGGGAGTCGGCTGGTCTCTTGGGACTCTGTGAGATGGTGGAGAATCTATTGCAGGGCAGAAAAGACAGCCTCACTGTGGCCTTTGACTGCACAGTTAGACCAGATTTTAAGAAAAAGGCACTTAAAATCAGACCCCTAAATCTACCCTTATGCACTTAAAAGTAGTCTGAATTTTGGGAGCCAGGTAGGACCAGCATTATCATAAGCAGATATGGACACGGCCCTGCTCTACGTTCTGACTTCAGGGTTCCTCTTAAAAATGTCAATTTTCAGATGAGTGTGACAAACCAAACTGCTCCTAAAAGAGGAGACCGACTGCAGCCTCAGCCCAGGCAGGGCTGTCTGGCAGGCTGTGCTGGCATCCACACTCTGCTGGTGCGTCTGGCAGCACTGACCGAGGACAGTCTTGTGCTGCTGCGACTGGCGGTGCTTCTGCCTGATGAGCACCGAGCCACGTTGGGGACAGAGCTTGGGATAGCTCTGCACTCCGTCCTTTACTTTCTGTCAGCTGGAGAACAGGAAAAAACATCTTTAGTGAGGTAGTATAGTGCAGTTCTTGTGAAATCTTGACCAACGTTTTAAGGCTGGCATCATGGAGGCTGTGAATGCCATTGCGATGGAAAATTCAGAAGGAAAGGAATCACTACGGGGGGGGGGGGGGTAACTGTGGGCAGTGGGTGGGCTCTGCAGGCACAGCCCTAAGGGCACAGGCCTTCAGCAGGTAGCACATTCTCATGCTGTGTTGTGCTCAGTGCTGTGTTCTTGCCGGGTCCTGGGGTGCACATGTGGGTCCTCAAGCCCTCCCAGCCCAGCCTGGCTGCTGAGATGAGCTGCTCTTCAGGCACAGTACACTCTGCTGATTCCGGCAGGATTGAAGCATGTGCTTTGTTAAAGGGGGATCCCAACTGAGTCAGTTTGCCTGAGTAGGCAGGTGGACTTCAGGAGTCTTGGGCTAGGACCTGCAGGGCACCAATGCAATCCTCTCTGCTCAGACTGTGCCCTGCAGTTGTTTGAGTTTGGGTTCTCTTTCACTGAGATCACAAAATACATGCCATTTTGAAAAATTCATTAAATACTTTGATTCAGTGATATACCGTGAGAATGTGGGTTATTCTGTCCAGTCAAATGTTTACTGAGAGGTGATAAAAATATGCAACCTGCTTTTTTAGAGCTGCTTATTATATTTCAAAGGGAAGGCATAACCTTTCATTTCCTGGTGTGATTTTTATTAAACATCTTTCTATTTTATTTGTTAGACCACATATAAATTTACTACCACTTGTGTTTCCAAATAAAAGACATATAGGTTGGTAAGCAGTCCATAAGTCAAGCTGCTATTCCTTGAAACTCATAAAAGGATCATTTTAATCCATGCAATTGCTAATTAAAGCTGCTTCTCAATACGTGAAAATTAAGTTAACAGTAATTAATGTAGCCAGCCTGGAACCTTAGGAAGCTTACTGCCAGCAAGTGTCTTTTGGTGCACTCAAGAGGACGCAGTTTGATTGTTGGCACCAACAGACAGGTTGGGAATTGTAAACATGGTAATTAGCAGTAAGTTTCTGGATCTCAACTTGCCAGACTGGCAGTCTGATTCTTGGAGTAGTTGTCACATGGGAGGAGGGAAAAACAAAGTAAGGGAATTAGAGCAACCTTACATTGCTCCACCAACATATGCCACTGGACCAATGTTTTTCTTGGCAAAGATCTCTGACAAGGAGTTTAAAAGCAGCGCTGCAGCCGAACTGCAAACTGTGAACCTCACTGCAGGCATCAACCAAGCAACTGTCGCTGGCTCTTCTGCTCAAAGTATGAATACTGCTCCATGGAAAAGAACTGTAGAGTCTGAGATTCCCCTGCTCTACCTCTGTAGTGGAGCACAGTGTTGATAAGGTTATCAACAATAATGGGATTAAAAGAGTTAAAATCCAGCTTCTGCAGTAATCCTGGAGTATTCTATTGTTGAGCTATCAAAGATTAAGGTTATAGTAACCTTATTAACCCTTGGTGTAATGTAAATAAAAAGGAAATGTCAACCTTAATTCCACCATGAAATTAAATCTTCACTTCTCTAAATAATGATCCAAACACAGCCTACTCTAGCCAATGCGGTTTACGAACATACAGAACTCACGTGAATTTAAGAAATCCCATCTGAGAGAGAAAAAAACGGGGTGCTAAAACAGGGTGTTTGTTTTGTTTAAAATGAAAACAATTCATATTCATCCAGCTTGTATGTCTGCAGGAACTATACCTCAAACCAACAATGTATGCAAAGAATAAGGTAGGGACCAAATGGTCATGGTGTAAATCCCTGTGATGCAGTGAACACAGCTTCCCAGACTGCAGCAGCTCAGGCTCTGGCCTTGAGCAGAATAGCTGACCCTGGGTCAGGCAGCAGCCACAGCACTGCTGGTGATACTCCTGTCCCGTCCCTGTCCCCTGCTTGCCAGGCACTCTGTGGTCTCATTAGTGCTGCTCTAGCACCAGGGACAAGGTGCCCCAACATGAGACCTTGAACCAAGCATTGCTCCACCAGTGCTTTCAGTGCCAGAGACAAGGTCATGAAAACCAAACAGTGTCAGAAATGAAATGGTTGCTGAACCTTCTGGAAACAGAGATCCAGGTGCTAGTGAGAAAGGCACAGGTTCTCCTGGTTAAGCTGATTTCCAGGGGGTGGGAAATGCCTCTTTCAGCAATGGATGGTTTCCTCCTCACCCGGGCTGGGTGTAGCCACTGCTCCACCTGCTCACAGAAGTTGAATCTATAAGTAGGTCTGACTGCCCTCTGGGGCTGTCTTGCCTACCTGAAGAGAGGGAAGGACAGGCAGACTGGACTTTGCTGGCATGTGGTCCAGGTAAATCTGTATTTTCTTGAAGGGAACAGGAGGGGGATTATAGTAGGCAAAAATGGGATGTCTGGGTATTTTTGTTGTTGTTTTGGTGGTTTTTTTTTTTTTTTTGGCTAGGAGGGAAAGTAAAGTAGTGATAAAATGGGATGTTTTGGAATAATTCTGGATATTGAATAACTCAAGCACTTACTCTGAGTCTGTAGCAGATCTGTAATTAAGTATTAAGTTGCTGCCTACAGCAGGAAGTGTAGCAGAAGCTCTCTGGAGGGCAAGAGGCATTGCCAGGTTAAATACATGGTTTTAGTAGGGCTGTTCCTATGGAAAGGGGCTTTGCCTCTTCAGCAAACCCCTGTCTGCCCTGTGGCATTTGCATCTCCTGGAAGTTGCTGGCTCTGTGGATTAATGGAGCTGAGGAATGGGCACACTCTGCCTCTTTGTGTTGCTTACCTCAGTTCTCATGAGCTCTGGTGGAGTGGTGTTACAAAACTCAGACTCATAAAAGAGCTCAGTTTAGGATGTTGGTTTTTTTTTTTTTTTTTTTTTCCCCCTCCTCTCACTGAATCACACTTTTCTGTGGTGTAAATTGTCAGAGCTCCAGAGCATGCACCGGCTCCGATGTGCCCACTGAGTCCTGGGCTGTCTTAATACCCACTGCTGCTGCAAATGCTACCATGAACACAAATTGTTTTGCTCTGGTGCTTATCTTTCCACTGTGTAGGAATAGACAGTGGTCCCGTGGGGTTGTTCAGAAATATTAATGGTTTCCAGCACTGGCATAATAGTATCCCTTTTCTGGACAATATCCCAGTAAAATAGTAAATGGCAACTGCAGAGCAGTAAAGACGATGGTGTATTTGTTTAAATGACATTTCAGAGCTGGCAGAACAAATGCAATTAGGATCCACAGTGTGTTGCAGCTTCCTTTCTTCGTTTCCCTCCCCTGGAAGAGTTGCTGTTAGGTTCACCTTAAGCCTGGTCCCCACTCCCTGTCAGTCTTAAGACTGGACAGAGAGGCTCCAGGGTGGTAGGGCAGCATGTCCCCAGAACCCTGCGGGCATCCTCTGCATTGGGAGCAGCTGGCATGTCACGGGGCTCAGGAGCTGCTGCTTTTCCACTGATGGCACTGCAGCCCCAGACAGGAAGGCAGTGATTTTGTTAGTAGGTGTGAGATTCCCCTGGACTCAGCAGACCTGGCACCAGGCTGGCCTTAACAGTGCTCAGATCAGCGCTCCTTCTTGGAGAGAAATCCCCATTGGTGCTCACTGATGTGTGACAGGCAAAGCAACCCAGGGTTTCGGCTACCCCAGTCTTCAACAGGAGCAATGGATGCTTTCTTTGGAGTTTTGCAGGCTCAACAGCTGATGCACTGTGAAAACACTGATATACACTTGGCATCAGAAAGAGGTGGAAAAAAAAACTGGTGGTAATCATTCAGATTTGTTAGGAGGAGGTAATTGAAAACAAACAGCTACCAAAAGCCAAGGGCTGCAGTTAATTGTGGTGGAGCACTGTGGGTCACTCACCTGTAGGGATAGACTGCTAAAGAACAGGCAGGGGTCAAAAGTGTTTTTCTCCTGGTGGGGAAAGAGGGTCTCAGCCATATAATTTGGTTTGTAGGGTTATTCTGTAGCTCATAGACCCTGACATAAAAATCCAGGTCTGCAGAGCAATGCTTTAATCACTGGAAATTACACAGCTGGTGAACGCAGGGACTGCCATGGCTTGTCCTGATGTCAGAGAGATGGCCAGGCTGCAGTATCCCTCCTGCCACAGGCAGGTCTGAGCTGGCTCCTGTGGGCAGCAAACAGCAGGAGAGGTGCAGCGGGCTGCCCGAGTCTCCTTTCCATTAGGTCCTACTTGAGGGACGTGGCATGTAAATCCCGGACTTGGATGAAGCGAGAACAGTGAGGTGGAGCTGAGATGTGCACAGAGCCACCATGCTACTGGCCCACTCCAAACAGGAGTTTTGTCTTTCCATTTGAACACTGCTGCTATGCATTCCTTTATTTGTTAACAAATTTTAACACACTGATGTTTGCTATTCCTGGTGCTTCTTAGATGCTTGCACTTGGGCAGACATCAATGCTCATGTAAATATGTGAATTGTTTTGCATCATGTCCTCTGGATGTAGAAGAAGGTGCGGCTGGGATGAAGGGTGGTACTGCCTGGCGGTGGCAGAATGGGAGGTCTGCCCTCACTGGGCAGTGGCTTCCCAGGTCAAAACGTCTTCTGTCTCTCAGAGAAGCTCTTTCCAAGGTACTATAGCTATTGCAAGTATCCAGGGGATGAAAATAATGATGAGAAAGCTGATACAGGTTTTACTAAATTGCATTTTTTTTCCTCTGTATTTTGATTCAGAGCTCCTTCAGGGTAAAAGAGACATTTCTTCAACTTGTATCTGGCAACAAATTTGGTATTGTCCTTTTTGAGGGCAGGTCCTTACTCTTCCACCTTTGCTTTGTGCTCAGGTAACATAAGTACAGAAGCATACTACTGCCTGTGCTTCTCTGTGTCTGCTCCTTGTGCTAATGCTGCAAGTGGGGGGGGGGGAACCAGCATGAGAAATGGGAATCAAAGTTTCTTAAAGCACTCTAATGCAAGGCCACCCTGCTGAAGTTTGTGGTGTTACTTGAATGTTGGCTGTAACATCTCTGTGGCTTTGGCCAGCCTGATTAGACCCTGGGTTCCAATGTTTCTAAAAAGACTTTAAAGTATATGCGAGTAGTACAAGAATTAGAACATGAATGCCCCTATCTAACCTGAGAGATGGGCAGAGTGATTGCCTATCTCTCCTTGGAACTTTGGTACTTTGATAGTGCAGCACACCCATATATAGAAAAGCAAATCATATGCTGATTTATTATTAAGGACAGCTTTTGGGAAAATCAATAATAGAGCCATTTCTCCTCCTCTTTTGCAATGAAAACCCCAAAGGCTGTCCATGCAGTAAAGTCTGTCCCCAGATAGCAAGGCTGGTGCAGCAATGTCAGTGAGACGCAATCCCACGCCCCTCTGTGGGAGTCTGCAGGCTGTCCCCACGGGGGTGGTGGCTCTGTTGCACAGGGCACATTAGCAATTGCTGGTTTTTTTAACATGTCACATCATAACTTGGTCGTCCCTTCAGTGTCAGGGGAAAAAACCAAAAACCAAAAGGCAACAAAAAACCCTGCCAAAGTGAAAATGCAGGAGGTGACTGAGAAAACAGTGAGTATGCTATCTGGGTGCTATGAATTTAGACATTGTGATTGCTAAAGGATATAAATTTTTTTTTCCTCAGGTGAATAGACACACCATTAATATTTTTGTTTAAGAATAAGAGCTCTGTTTTACAGTGAGTGTTTATACCTGTGTGTGCAGTACACATACTGCAGTAGTCCAGCACTGCATAGAGTTGGCTCCTGAATTAAGCTGGCAGTATGAAACATATGATCAACTCCCCACAGGGTTGGGCATAATACCTGTACAACAGAGTGGAAAAGTCTGAGTGGCACTGGGTGAGAATATTTTCCTAGCTAAATTTTCTGGTGTTCAGTTTGTATTTTTACAATCCCCTTTTCTATTATTTCCTTTTATTTGTATAAGCAGAAGGGAAAAGAGGGGTAAAAATGCCTCTCCCATGGAAGGAAGAGGTCTTGTGGCAGGACAATACCTCTGTATATGCTGCTGACCACAAGGTGTATGTGGTCAACTGAAGGAGTTTAGGGCACCAAGGTGGCTTTTTAAAATGGTAACTCCAGGGCCAGGTCCTGGGGCCAGGACATCGGGGAGCTTGGGGAGATTCAGCGATCAGGGTGGTGTATTGCTGCAATGAACAGATCCAGCCTAATCCCCCAGAAAAACAACACATAACCGCGCGCTGAAAGGCTAATGCCACGCTGAAGTCACGGCCACCTGGGTTTCTCCCACCTGTCGCTCCCCGCTTGGGGTGCGGTGTTGAGGGCCGAAGCCGCTTCGCCCTAGCGCCGCTCTCCGCGCGGAGGCGCGACCGGCGTGGCGCGGCGCTCGGGACGGCCAGCGCTCCAGCCCCCCCTGCGCCTTGCTGGGGCGGGAGGCAGGGCCCTGCCCGGGTGGGCTGGGATGCTGCCGGCGAGGCGATGCAGCAGCAGCTGGGCTTGCTGGGAGGTTGGGCAGAGCTCCCCGGGGGCAGCGCGGCTCCTCCTTGTCCCGCTGAAAGGATGCGGCTCAATAGCATCAGCAGGGGCCCTGCGCTCTTGACCTCGGGTATTCTTTTGCATATGCATAAAACACAGTGTGGTGTTAGACGGTTTAATAGAAGAAAACTGAGGAAGACAGAGAATTATTTTCAATGGTAAATGTTTATATTAATAATTTAAAATTGCAGTACTCTTCTTCCCCCCCCCCCCGAAATGTAATATCTTTAGAATATGAGAGTAGGAAGTCACTAGAAATCAGAAAAGAGGAGGGTCTTGGTTAAAGGAACTGTAAATACGACACTCTCTCTAGTATCTCTCAGCATTTCTACTGATGGATTTCCAAATAGCTACTCTAAAGCTCTGGAAATCTGCATTATCATTTCCAGAGGATATATCGGTGCAGAAATTTAAGCCTGATATTCATAAGACAAAAGCTGATCGTTGCAGGAAATAAATCCCTGCAGTTCAGTCCCTTCTCTGGGTTAACTCAGTCCCTCTGAAAAGCTGGGGACACTGGATTGCCAAGCTGGAGAAAGGTAGAGGGAATTGGTTTGAGCTGAGGAGTCCGGATTCCTGGTGTAACCCATGCAGCACCCTTCAGGTCCAGCACTGTGCTTCCAGGCAAGATTCCAGCCTCCAGCACCTCAGCATTCCTGCCCAATTACATGAAACAAGATCAAGGAAAAAAAAAAATCTGTTTACTACAGCATGGTCTAGATTTTAGATCCACATTGCTGTACATTGGGTGTGAACCTCACTAATGTTTTAGTAATGATGCTGGAATCTGACAGCTCTGAGCAAAGCACTTTCTGAGGTTATGTAAATGCCTAAAAAGAAATCTAACCCCAAATCTTGTGTAGCAGATTTGAGTCCTGTGAAGTCTAGGCACTGCCAGATTTTAAGCCATGCTGCTACCTTACATAAATGCTCATAAATACTTATAATAAGTGTCCTAAAAAGATCTTTGGCTCCCCAAGTGAGCTAGAAGTGGGTGTTGCAGGGCTGCTTCATCTCCACTGGATGTGAGCAGCATGCAGTGCTGCTTGGGCCCACTTCAGCAAGAGTGGGGATCCTGGTACCCTCAAGTCCAGCCAGATCTGTGGATATCTGGGATTGCGTCCCAGGCAGAGGAAAAAGCTACTTCCATTTCTGATGCCCACTAACTAGGCAAAGAGACTTGTGCTTCTGTGCTCTAGCCTGGCACAGAAAAAATTATAAAACATGTTTATAAATTCCACCCGGGTGTTGCAGCCCTTGCTATGAATCTCAAAATATATTTGAGACTTATTAGCACTATGCTGCTTCTGACACAAAGGATGTGGGGGACAAAGAGCAGCAGCTTCTGTGCTATAAAGAAGCACACAAAAATGTCAGTACACTTGTAATTTCATGCTTCTAAATGTTGTTACCTGAAAGTCATTGTACTCACAACTATTCTGTGCACATTAAATATGCGGTGTAAAATATTACCTGATATTAAAAATGTAGTAGTAGTGTGGATGGTTAGAGTACAGTAATGTTTTTGAGAGCTCTTGGTAGCTTTTATTGCCTTGTCCTTGGTGCAACTTAAGGCAGAAAATTGAGAGTCTACTGCATTTAAAATGTGTTCATAAAATTGTGGTTAAGAAAATAGACATCTTTATTTTCAGTGTTTGAATAGGTATGTAAAGAGAAGGGGATTGTATAAAGGCAAAGGCTGTGTGACAGAGCTTCCTAAATAATAGCTGTGGTTAATTTTGCAGAATTGTCCATGAATAACTGGCAAAATATATTTCCCATATCCCACAACATTTCGAACTGGCTGACTCATTGTACTCAAGGAGTGGTACCTTTGAGCTGTGATTTGATGCATATTAAAAACTGCCATTGATTTTTTTTTTTTGAGGGATTGAATAAGGGTCCTAAAGGACCTGTGGCATTTTTCATGCAAAATACTTGTTATATACTTTATTTTTTTGTTGCTAATTCTAGGCTAGGTGAGGAATTGGCACTAAATCATAGCAGTGCCTATGTCTCCTCTACTGGAGGGAACAAAGGAGAGGGACAGAGCACCAGAGTAAAGGGGAAAAGGTAGAAGAAAAACACAGAAGGGAATGACTGGAAATAGCTGAGCAAGGGAAGAATTAGGAAGAAGCAAAAAAGAAAGAATGGAAGAGAACAAAATGAAAAGGAAGAAAGAGGAGGAGTAGGAAAATGGAAACAAAAGGGAGACTGAATAAACATGACTTAGCTCATTAAGTAATTCTCACTCTTAATCTTTCAGTGTACTCCTTAGGCAGGAGCTCAGTGTGATTTGGAGGCTTGTGGTTTGGCTTTTTTTTTTTTTTTTAGCGAACCCCACCTCTGTCTGAAATCGCTTTTGTTCCTCTTACCCTGGCTGGAGCATGAGGGCTTGCAGAGCTCTGTGCTGCCCGATGGCTACCCCATGGGCTGGCCTGGTGAGCTGCTGCTGATTGCAGGGACTGTCTGATGTTCAGCCATGTTCAGCCAACCTGAGGTCTACAAGGAATATGAGTAAGCAGTAGCTCCTGATTAAATCTCAGCAGGCTTATTGTTTACAAAACTGTGACAGAAGATGAAGTAATGTCCTATCTGGCCACATACTGGGCTGCAGGTTCTCTCCTTTTTTTTTTTTTTTTCCTCCCTCTAAAAGGAGAGCCAGCTGATGTGTCTTGTTACTGTCAAAAAGAAAAAAAAATAAATCAGTTATTGTGATTTGGAGGAGCTAAGCGTTTAAAATATACATTCAGTGCTTTTATGCAAAGATTCATCAATAACCACATGACTCAAATCAATGCACTCTTATCAAAGCCCAAAGATAATTTTAAGGTGTTTATAGACCATTTTTGCTCTCATTCTGTCCTGTTACCATTACAGATGGGGACAATGAGCACACATTTTTCCATGAAGTTACTTGCTGATATTTTATAAAAAGCCAAAGTCTAATGACCTTTAATATGGATTAAAGTAATAGTGTTCTAACCTGAGGAGCTTTGCCCTACTACTGACAGTGAAAGCAGACCTGTCAATGAGAAGAAGCCTGTATAAAAAGCCAGGTTTAAGATGATATTTGAAGGAGTTTGACTCAGCATTTCTAGCCTGTTGAGAATGAATTCTGGATTTGAGCTGGACAAAAGCACATATTCCATAAATCTTTACCTTTTCTTTCAGAGGGATCAGTATGCTGTCTTCTGGTAATCAGAAACATCAGCTGCCCTCCTACAAAGAGCAGAGCTCTGATAAATGCACTGATCCCTATTTGTGCATTGCTTTCCAAGTCATCAAAGAAATTTCAAAATCAATATGTTATGTTTGAGAGGGAGGCCATGCACTGCTCTCTGGGCAGGAATAACCCCATCAAGTCTGTACAGGGAGAGTAACATCCTAGAGGCAGCATTTTGTACAAACCAGAGAATGTAGAGAATATTCTGGGAAAGCCATAAAGGGAGATGACGCAGTCGGTAATGGTTTCTGGGATGTTAAAAATACAGTTATGCTTATAAGCTGCTGTGTGAACCTGCCTGCAGTGGCTGAGTTGGTGATACTGTGTGGGTGACAGTTTCACAAATGTCAGGAGTGCAAGGCCAAGTCTCAAGCAGCTCCTGCAGTTTTAGCATGTAATGAGGCCAGAAGACAACTTGGTGCAGTAATAATAATTTAATGCAGCTAATGTATGTAAGGATGCAGCTAATGTATGCAAAGATGCATCTGAGAGAGAGTTGGTAGGTCTGTCAACAGCACTTTGTTGGACACCACAGTGATCAGTCTGGGGTGGGGGCTGTAGGCTTGAGTCCAGGTCTGTGGCATGAAGACTCTAGCTTTTCGTGGTTTTGAGCAGTTCTTAAATAAACCTTCATTAGTTAGGATGGCACCACTAAGTCTGCTTCCTACTGAGCAGCAGGAAGACAGAAAGAGCATCTATAACAGTAATGGCTTAACACAAATTGATTTAAAGACTGGAATAATAGGAAGCTTTAGAGATCTGGGATGAGGGATGAAAGAGTTGGGCAGAAAGAGGCAGAAAAAGAGAGGAACAAAGCCCAGCCAGCTGTGGATGGAGGAGGAATGTGTCTTCTCCATTCTCTTCTGTCAGCTGAGGCACGCCACATTGCACACAGGAGATATGAATGCTTGCAGTGCACCTCCAAAGCCATTCTCCACTTTGACCTGTTTATAGTGCCAAGTGAGCAGCCCCTGGGCAAACTGGTACGCTGCCTGTCGCACCCTTTAAACTTCTTACTCCACAATTGGGTTTCACTGCAGTGTTGTTTGGGCTGTGGTTTACTGAATGATCTGCTAAAGACCTTGATTATGGTGTCCAATATCTAGAGTATTTTCAGTCTGTCCAAAGTACTTATGCATACAACATCCATACCTGTCTGTCTTTTTGTTTTTTTTTCCCGATGGATATAAAGTAGTTTGTTTTTATGATGTATCTGTATGCGGGGTTTTAGGAGGTATGTCTGTAACAATGGTAACAGACCCTTAAAATGGATTATTGATCACAGGAAGACAGTAGATATTTTTAATCTTTTAAAGCAATAATAAATAAATTATATGAAGTATTTTAATTAAAAACATTTTATTTTATATAAAACACTACATCCAGTGTTTGCAGAAATGGAAAACATTTTGTTGGTTTGTTTGCCCTTCTCAGTAATTGCACTGCTATCAGTAAGTCAGAATTAGACTCTTCCCAAGCTGCATAAACCAGGGAAAGATTCAAAAGGAGGGCTGTAAAAATCCCAGGAATATCTGCAGGACTTGTGATCTTTTTGCACAGACACAGTGTATGCATTCTTTACTGAAAATTAAGGATTATTGTTCCTATGCATATACCCATATATATGTATGATGTGTAGCTGAGTATGTATGTGTGTTTATATATATATAAATATATCTAAAACTACTTGGATATTGCACTGTGTTATGAATAGCCAAACGCTGCTTTTGGCCATGCCATCTGTGCCATTTCTGAGTGTGCCAAATCCCACTAATGCCCGTAGACAGCCTCTCTGTCCCACTCAGTGTGCAGCTCTGGCTTACCCTAGGGATCAGTGACTCCCTTCCTGCCCTTGTTGTGACCAGGTGCCTGAATTTTGGGGCTGGTTTGCATGTTACAGAGTGGCGGCTCTGCTCGGTATGACCACAGGAATGAGGCCACTGGGCTGAGACTTGTGAAGCAGAGGACTGCCATCTGACTGGAGTTTGACTCCTCACCATTTTGAGGGGCTAAGCAGGGAACACATTCCTTCCTGGCATAAGTCAACCAAAGAGGCATTATCCAGCCAAGATGGATGGTGGGACTGTGTGGATACCAGTGGTCTTTGCCATTAATCAGCTCATTTCAAGATGTCTGAGGAGCTGAATGGTTTTGTCAATTAAATTCCATCCCTTCCAAAGGCAAGAACAACATCAACTATATAATGTTTTGGCAAAGCAAAACATTTTCATTTTCTGGCAAGCGTTCAACTCGTGTGCAGCCATGATCCCACCCCAGGATGTCAAAGAGGCTTTGCTAGTCAAATGCTACCTGCGTTACCCCAGTGATAAAGTGCTCCGGCCACAGAAGTCACTTTCTGTGTTCCGTTGAGCTCAACTGGAATCATACTCTGTAGCTGTGCCATTAAGTGACTCTGAAGATGTTATGGGTGCAGAGCTGTGCCACTGTATTTCAAGTGACAATAAAAATTCACTGGGTAAATTGAAGGAGTATGGATTTTTGTGGCAGCAAGTTGGGATCATATAAGAAACTCTATCATTGTGCTAAGGCAGCAGATGCAGTCAGTGTTTGGAGGAAATGGTTCATGACCCGATGATGCTTCCCAAGAGATGCAGCCAGGAAACAAAGACACTAGGGGCCCCTTGAGTGGGAGTAACACTGGCAGGGCAGGCAAGCAAAGCAGGGGGAGCAGATGATGGGAGATAGTGAAGAAAAAGGTACAGTGCAAGCAGAAAAAAAACCATTTGCTGTGCTTCAGGCTCAGTCTTGCACTCAGAGCTCTGGGACAAAAAAACAATAGCTTGGGGAAAGCCCCTTACAGAAGACCAGCAAAGCATGCCAGGAGGGTGTTGCAGCCACTGTCTCTGCAGTGAAAGCAAGGAGCAAAGCCACAATCAGCATGGGCATGGGCTGCAGAGGTCAGATCCAAGGTCTGCATTGCCCTGAGAGTTGGGTCCAGCAGGTGCTAGGAGAAGGGGAAGGTTGTCACCCCACATGGGAAGCCAGCAGTGTTGGACTCGAGACAGGATGCTCACCACACAAGCATGTTAAAGCTGATCCCTAGCCAGGTGAATGCTGATGGGGTGTTACTGGGGTGTTTCAGTCTCTGAGCAACCAACCCTGAGAATGTGAGTGCTTGTGCTCTGAGTGTGAAGCACAACATGGTGGGGGTCCATGGCCGAAGACTAGGATCCTCCTCTGGGGGCTAAACCCTGAGAAAAGGTAGTTATGAGGCTAAGGGGAGAATATGATCTGGCCTTGAGCGCCCCCACCTCAGAAGCTTTACAGCAGCTCTGCAACTTATTCCCATAGGGCTGTGCTGGGGAGCAAAGCTGCAGCTGCTTTTAAGTCTTCTGGGGCTATGGTTGCTCCCTAGAAGAAGGAGAGAGAAATCTGAGGAGGCAGCACCTAAGGACGGGTAAAACTGTGGGCTGGAGGAAGGGAGCAGGGGATAAAACAGCTCCTTGAAACAGGGGCTGAGGCTGGTGTGCTGCTGTGATGAGCTATGGTGCCCAACAGGACTTGTCCCATGCCAAGGGTAGGTCACCTTCCTTTTGACTTGAACAGGCGTGTGTGCGCTGTGCCCCGAAACCAGTCGCTGCCATGCTGGGTCTTCTCATAGGCAGTTGTGCTATTCTCTGCTGCCCTGAGATTTGCAATAGCTGTTTTATTTTTATTTACATAAACTTATACTCTTACCCTCTTCAGGGAATTTCACCCAAGTAAGCACTGAGTTTACCTTCCTTCAAATCCATACACTCAAACACCTTTGACATAGTGTTTATGCTATTGGGATCTCTGTGTTACTCACTTTGGCTAGGCCCTTTGTTAAGAAGTTAATAAACCTGTCACTGCAAGTCAATTGACTCTCAGTAGAACAGTTCTTCCATTCCTGAGGTCCTTTTCCTAACAGTTTGCATATTCACACTGTTCATTAGCATCTGGCCAGCTTTTCTCTCAAGTATTATTGTGCAACACGCTTTCTTTTGTAGTACCTGAAGCTCATAAAACAGCTATTCCTTTGCCTCCTGATGGGGGAGAAGGTATCTGTAATCTGTTTCGTGTCTTGAATCTCTTGAGAGGACTAGAAATCCCAAATGCAGTAACTGGTGGGTTTTCTGTCTTAGAGAATTAGGTTGTCTTTGCATTACTGAGCAGGCAAACATTCAGCAGTACTTGATCAATAAGAAGCATTGCCAAAGGTCTGGTATGGTCTACCACAGCTGACGGTAAGTGTTGCTATAGGCTATGGAATTAGGAATACAAAGTGTTGAATGACAGTAATAATTCATGCATCCTGGGACATATAAAACCAACAGCATGTCAATAGTTGTGGCATGCTCTGCAAAAAATATGCAGGATTTAGATATTGCAGAAGCTTGTGTTTTATTTTAAACCTCACTTTCTTTGGTGAAATATAGACTTCCCCATTTCTTAAAACCATTTATTTTCATGTTGTTACTTTTCTATTAAGATTCTAAGAGCTGAACATCTCAAAAGGGGCCCTGAGATTCAAAAAGCAAAATACGTGTATTTATTGAAGAAAAACACATAAAAGATTTATAAAAGAGGGTGCAATACTATTTGAGATTCATGGACCATTTCAGCATTCATAAAAGTGGTTATGGTTTTCATGTTGGCTTCACCTGGAATCAGACCTTACTCGATGAGTTACCCAGGAGGTATCTGGCATTGCCTTAAAGTGACTTGTATTACAATCACTTTGCATTTTACTTGGAAAGCAGAATATCTTGATAAGAACTTCTCCAGTATTCATCCTATTAAAAAATACTTCAGAATAATTAATATTGCTTGTTTCCTATGAAAAGATATTGAAGAGGGTGAATTATTGCATCTGGGAGGCTACAGCAGACGTAAGAAGGAAGACCGTCTGTTATGCTCTCCCCTGTGCTACTATTGCACTGCTGCTTGGGAATCTAAAGGTGACAAGTGTCATTTTACTGGCTGAGCCTCCCCAAAAAATTCTTCAGATTAAAATTTAATGAGAAAAAAAAAAATGTTCAAGCAGCTCCATTCTTATGCTTTCAGATGTGGGTTCCTGTGCACCTCAGCTGTGTGTTGTCAGGCTTGAATTTCTTTAAGTCTGCCTAGAACTAGAAAGGTGAGAGAGAGAAGTTGCATGTCACTCATGATTATATGAATATAGGCTTTAAAGTACAGGTAATACTTCTAAAAGAATGTAAAATATTAACAAAACAACCACCCCAAAAGGTAAAAGCATCACAAAGAAATCCACCACACATTATTTAAATCTTCTCCTGCTCTTCCATGTGACAGCAATCCCTCCACTTCAGAGCTGCATAGTCTCAGCTCCCAGCTGCCTACTTGGGATTTTTTTTTTAAGGTCCATGTGCAAATAAAGTGTCTTAAATATAATTTCTGGTTTTTGAAGACCATAAGGTGATTTTTATGCAGTGGACTGCACCTGCATAAACAACCACTGATATTTCAGCACATCTTGCTGAAGCTAGTGTGAGACAGAGATGATAATAAAAAAAATTAAGCCTGCTAACTGTCTGAGACCTATGAAAATGGATGTCTTTGTTCTGAGGAGAACATCTTGGCTTGTTCTGCTCCTTCAGCTTGGTTTGGGCAGGATGTATTTTACAGTTTTCCCATGATACTTGGCAAATATAAAGCTGTCGCTGTTGATCTTGCTTCTCTTTGTATTAAAAGAATGTCTATGTTTATTTTCTGGGGAAAAAAACCTGCTATTTCTACTTATTGTATTATCATTGTCTCTTTTCTTGTGACTGTACTGTTTGCCAGCAGCCAAGGGGCCACTTTGATGCTTGCTTTGATGTCATGGTTTATTGTGTCACACAGTTAAGTCTATGGTTTTCCTTTCTAATCAGAGCTGGCATACTGGGTGGAAAAAAAAATAAAGCTTTTCTGTAATTATGGTTCTCTCATAGTCTGCATTTCTTATAGGTGTTGAGGTGCTGGAAAATGATGTTTGTAAATACCCATATCTTCTGATTTGTTTTCAATCTTAGGGATGTTTTTGCCTGCTTCTGTTCCTTGCCCCTGGCCACTCCTGCAAGCAGGCTTGCGTACCTGCATGCTGAATGGCTATTACCTTGGGAGATACTGCCCTGAGCGTGTTACCTGGATTATATGCATGGTACAACCTACATCTTGTTCACTCTTCTTGCTCTAAGGGATTAGCATCCAATCAAGAAAAACAAATGACTCTTGTTTTATCAATTCACCCAGGGAAGGGAGTAGCCAAAATCACCAGAACATTAATGCTGACAGCAGGGACAGAAGGCAGCCTGCTGGGTTTGAGTGTACTGTGTGATGCCCACCTCTGCCTTGCTGCTCTCACAGGTGTAGGATTTCAGCATGGGTCCTAATAATATGGTTTAACATGACTCTGCTGTTACTACAGAAGCGTTGCTTACTGGCTCCCTCCTTTGCCCCATGCTCCATGTGGTAATGCCCGGCAGGACTCAAATAATACTGACTCAGATGTAGCTATTCCTTTTCTCCTTATGTCTCGCAGCCATTTGTGGACTGATGAGGAATCATTCTGTTTCCATTTTAGAGACGGAAAAGGAGAGACTTTGAGGGGCTGAGTGTGTTGTCTGGGATGATGCAGCAAATCAATGGAAGAAAAAGGGAACAGGCCACTCTGCACAGTTTTGGAGTGCCTTTACCTGCCCCATGGGCTTTCTAGGGAAAGGCGTGCAGGTTCCCAAGGAAGCAGCTTCCATCGCAGGAGTGTTCTTCCATTATTGCTGTCAGATTATTGCTGTGAACAGTGGAGAAATGCAAAATGTATTATTCATCTCTCTACTCATAAAATCAATACCTATCAAAACACAAATACAATTTAGATCAAAGGGCACTTGGTGAGTACAGATCCTGCTAATTAGGTATGATTTCCAAACAATTTCTTAAATTATTTATCCAGGGGGTGGGTAGCAGGCACTTTATGTGCCCCAGAGTGAATATTATAAACTTCTTGTCATGATACAGCAAATGTGAAATGTAGTGCAATGCAGTGTGATTTGTAACCTTGATGAACTAATGTAATATCAATAGACATCAATCTGCAAAAAAAAGTCTGCCTTGTGGTAACATCTAACAAAAAGCCAATAACCTTGTGAAATGGCCACGTATCAGTGAAGGATACAGATTGTGCTGCTAGGAATCAATTAAAAATGTAATACCCGCCTACAGTGGAAGTTACTAAACCACCATCTCCAAAAAAGAGGTTTACATCACGCGCAGACAGTCATCATGTGAGCAGCTCCCTCCAGGCTGGCTGCTGGCTATAAGCAATTCTACTGTAGTATCTGCCCTTTTTTAATTATGCTGGTATTGCTTAGTACAGCCCCACAGTCAACATCTAAACACCATCTATGCCATATCTACCACATCTAGTTAATTACACTTTTAAAATCTGTAAAGAAAAGAGCCACTGGTTTTGAAGATTTTTGGGTACAAACTAGGAAGCAGCTCTCCTGTAGAAGGAAAGGTTTACAATTGTCAGTCAGTAACATACTTCAATGCTTTTCATTTTTAATCATAAGGATTTTTCTTATGTGGCTTCTTTGGATCTTAATTTTTAAATGTATGCTCTCATCCAAATGGCAGATTAGCCAAGTGTCAGCTGAAAATCCTTGGTCCCATTTTATAAACAAGATACTTGCTCACAAAATCTTTTGAATCACTGATATGAAATGAATACCCTGAAATATTAGGTATGTTTTCTTCCCATTTTTAAAAATAGATGGCTTAAAAAGTGAACATTTTATCATTTTACTTTTTCCTTCATCATCTGACAACAATTTAAGGGCAAGTGTAATTTTGAAGTCTAAACTAAATGCTGGAACATGGAGCTGCTATGATTTTAAAGACAACAATACATGTGAGGCTGATGTAAAACCATCAGAGCAATTCAGATCTTAAACTTCTTACTCTGTTTCTTCTCTAGCCTTAATGGTGACCAGGGTCCCAAGAAAGCTGTCAGGAGCCTGAGCAAAAAGCTGTAGCAGTCCAAAGTGCCTGTGCATTTCAGCTGCTGCAGGCAGCCTGTGATCTTACTACACCATTGGCAGTACCTAGGTGCAATTGTGCAGTCAGGGATGTAAGGCAGAGCCTTAATTCAGAATTTCATGGCATTTTAAAGTACAAGTCAGAATTTTAATGGTATTTAAACTTCCCTTATTAGTTGCACAATGTGTCTTTCAGTTAGTGTTCTGCAAAATCCTTCCCAGTGGTCTGTAAAAGGCATGGTTTGAAAGTCAGAGAGCTGGAGGTTGAATGCTGGGTACGTGGGAATGGATCACTGTGCCTGAACTGATGGGAGGAATCGGGGAGTCTGAAGAAGCACTGCATTAAGGTATCGTGGACTAGGAATGGCAGTAGCACAAAGTATAAAAAAAGCATGGTGTGTGTACACTGGTTATATAGCATAAATTCACCTGTGATTATTCAGTTCTCCAGCTTGTATTTTTGTTGCTTTTAATTAACGGAGCTCTGTCTGGCAGGTATAAAACCAAAGTTCAAACCCATATTGTTTAAGTTCTAGCTACATCAGGTGAAAATAGACAATTCTACATTTGGTATTTTGGATTTTCTCATTCAATTTAAATGAGAACAAGCTATCTGAAAGGAGCATCAAACATAGTAGCTACTGTTCAGTGGTATTTTAATTTTCTTCTTCTGCCTAATTCCTTTCATATGTGTTTAAAAAGTGCGTGATTGTGTATTAGTGACTGCAGAGGTTACCTAAATTAACACCATGGACTAATTTTGTTTTAAACGGAGGGTAGGAGCATATCTATTTCAAACAGCTTTGTAATATGCCTTTTGTGAATTCAAATCACATACAGTAATGACTACTTAAGTGAGCTCCTACATGCACAACTACTTACTTGCAACAGTGCTACCCAATGCACCTCTAAAATGGCACTAGCATTTTGGTGCACTGAAATAGGTTCCTTCTCTCCCCTCAGAAATTCAGCACTATGTTAGTGTTT
Organism: Megaceryle maxima; assembly: GCA_024605025.1. Classification (NCBI taxonomy): domain Eukaryota; kingdom Metazoa; phylum Chordata; class Aves; order Coraciiformes; family Cerylidae; genus Megaceryle; species Megaceryle maxima. The sequence goes on from JANHGN010011909.1 coordinate 31,668, forward strand.
AGTGGATAACAAAAAAAGAGTGTGTTCTTCCCTATGGTGGATGTGTTATTCACTGTATAACTGTGCTGGCTGGATATTTTCTGTTTTGCTTATGTCTCTATTTGAGAGAGGTATGACATTTTGTTGTAGTCATAATTGTGTAATTGAGGTAATCAAGGCAAAGTATTTCTGAATTGTATTTAGAGATTAAAAGTTTGTGGTTTTGCTGTACATCACACTGATTTAGGAAGGGCATAGTTTGGAAATGGTCTCACATGGAAGGCACCAACTGAGGGGCATGCACCTTGTATATAAGTTTACATCAAAAGGCTTACTTAAACAGTAAATATGTTTTTTGTTGTTGTTTTTCACACGTGTCCTTTCTACAGATAGAAATGTGTACAGCCTGCATATATCTACAGTGGGCAAATGTAAAGTAAACAAATAGAAATGTGTTCATTTGACAAATTTCTAATGTAAATGAATTTGCCTTAAATAGTGGGAGGATCTAAGAAAAGCTTTCTAGAATATATCATCCATCATGGAGATAGGGAGGCAGAGGACTGCAATGGTGCTGCCTGGCCTCTGTTGTGGTGCAATCTGGAAAGCATCTGTCCTGTGAAGCAGGAAAGTACTATTATATTTATTTTTCAAAGAGAGAGCTAAGACATGGACAGAAACCATGGGACCTCTCTGTACACATAGAGGAACTGAGGGGTTGAACAAAACTCTGTGAAGGCCTTGGCTAACACCCTAAACCATTAGACCACCCTCACAAAATTTATGTTGCCAAGCCTGTTGCCATTGAAATCTGAAAGCAAACATTAGCAGCCAAGAACATAATGCTAATTAATTGCCTCAGGAGGATACAATTTCGAAGATCTAATGAAAGATGAAATCCAGCTCCCATATGTCCCACTTGATAGCCCAAGAAAACATGCCCACATTTTTCACAGAAACAGTGACAAATGTCCAACTACTTGTCTCCCAGCTGAACAAAACTAATTGCCAGGCCCAGAGATGGAAATAGCTACTCCCCAGCACCCAGCCTGAAAAGCCATCCCAGGATCTGTCACTGAGGAACCATTTTGATTGACTAGGTTGAAGGTACTTTCAGAAAGTGACAAGTGAGCACCTCTCTGTGCTGCTGTGTCAGCGAACAGAACAGCAGTACCCCGTACCTTGCATGCAGCTACCTTGTCGTTTTGCCAGTTCATTTAAAAAACTAAAATAATAATAGAAACAAAAGAAAGTTAGCATGTTGTGTTCTTGACAAAATACTGGAAAGAAGACAGAGGCATCAATATAAATGCAGTGAACTGTACGTCAGCACTGCCTTGCTGTTCTATAGGCTTGCTCTTGCTTGAACTTGAAATTTCTGTAGGTGGGGTGTTTGTGCCAGAAAGACACTGGTGTGTAGCCCCAGGGAAAGCACAAGGGCTGAAGAGCTTCAGTGCTCTGAGGGAGAGAGGCGCCTGTCTGTGGGGGTATAGCCCTGTTTTGAATGGGGATGTCCTATTGCTTTGTGGCATGTGGAATTGTTGAGTTAGCTTGAAGACATAATGTTGGGGTTTTTTTAATATTATTTGATTTGTCTGTTGCCAAGCTGGTTCTCCCTTGCATACATGAAGAAACCTTGTACTCTGTAAAGACCAGCATGTGGCTGCTCAGGTTCTGTGGCTGTAGCCGTGACCTGCTGTGTTTAAGGAGAGGCAACTCTGGTCTCCTATGTGGGATGATGGACCTGCAAGATGTTTGATGCACTTCCCATGTTTGCTTGAATAAAATTGACTAATGGGACTGTTATTATGCACACTGTCTGGTTGTACCAGACCTGACACTTCAGTGTGATTGTCTTTTGCCTGTCAAAGCACTGGCTGCAGCCTGGCTCGCTTGCTCAGAGGATGGTAGGGAACATCCTGATGACCAGTGAGCAGCCTGGGAGGTGCAGTGCAAACACGGTTATGAAGCTGGATTGTGGCAGACCTCAGCATATAATCTAGGTCCCCTTATCCACCCAAACAGCATTAGTATTTGCTAAATGGTCCACTTTTGGAAATAACCCAAATTTTCACCTTTTTCATCTTTTATATATGAAACATGTGAAACTGCTAATCTGAAAAGAGCATCTCTGCACCTTGTATAGTGAAAATGGACACAAGGAAAGCAAGTACAAATTTCACAAAAAATTTTTACCTTAAATACTGAAGAAAAAATCTTTTATTCTGCCAACCCTAAGATTAAGGGGGGGGGGGGGGAAGGGGGAAGGAAGGTGCAGGTAAGGAATTGTAAGAGACATGCTATTGTGTTTTACCTTGAGATCTCTCAGGTTTATTCAGAATAATGACATTTGTGAACTTCAATATCTTCCACACAGAAAGGCACATTTTTACAGGCCTCAGCAAAGCATTTAAAATCATAAGGGCTGCCATTATGCAGGCTGTGGGATAAAGTTAGACACACAGTATTTTTCTGCAATTGGGCTTCAATTTCACTCTAAATGACATGAAGCTCAGGAGGAGCTCCTGGTACTACCCTCCCAGAGATGAGATCAGCACTTATGAGTACATGTTTTGATGACATAGCTCAGAAAATTGAAGTGATTACTACTATGGAAGGACCAAGGTGAGAAGTACCATATTATGTATGAACAACTGTCAGTCAGACAAGCTAAGAAAGGGCATAATCCATTATATTAATGTTATAAATGTTATTATAAACTGACATCAGGTTGGTAAACTAGGATTCCTGCCCTTTTTGTTTTTATTTGAAGTGCTACTGTTCTTAAACTTTGCTGTGTCCCGGAAAGAAAGGCTTAGAATTAATTTTTCTCTCAAAATAAAGGACTTCAAAGTTTTTCAGCATAACAAAAGTAGTTTTTAAAACATTCACATAAATTAATTTTTAAAATTATTTTAAAGTAACTGTCTGAAGTGTCACAGCAGAATCCAAGATACCATGAACAGATGAGGGAGGAGAAACCATCAACACAGTAATTCCTGACTATTTAGATACTGTCCCCCATTATTTATTTGAACTATAGTTGCCAAATCTGCATTATTTGGGCATCTCCAGACCTCTTGCCCACACACTAGGGTCTGCTCCAGCTGGGGATGGAGGGAATGGCACAGCAGAGGTAGGAGCTCCAGGCCTCTTCATGAATCAGGTTTTTTCCTATATCAAATATGAACTGGAGTGACACTCAGGAATTTATGACAGTGTAATGAGAGAGTGTAAATAATAGTTTATGTCTTTATGTTGCTGAATACTTTTGCACCCACAGAGAGCAGGCAGTTGAATGGGTGTCAGTAGTGCATGTCTCCTCTGAATATACCCCAGGCTCCCAGAGGAGTATCACCAGAAACAGAGAAAGTAGGGTGCTCTCTAATGAGACTTTCTTCTTGCCATCACCAAAGGGTGCCACATCCATTGCTGACCAGTAAAGATCCAGGAGTAAATTATTGTCACCCTGTGTAAATTTGTTTTCAGCACAGGCTCCCAAATGAGGGCAAGGGAGGTAATCTCTGAGCCCATCCAAAGCCTTATGTCCACACTCACTAACTTTACAAATGCTGCAAAGGAACAGTATCACCCTGAGATGTGGATGCATAAGAGGTGAAACAACTACCCAGTTAGCTTATAGGGGAATGGTATGGTAAACTCCAGAAATGCAAGAGGAATTTAAGGTGAGTTTCCTTGTTCCGTGCAGGGTACATACTTCTAGAAAGTGCCATGCTGTCTTTACTGCCCACATCAGATCGGAGCTGTTGTTTTATGTCAGACTTAAAATTCAGCATTTCCAGCAGACTCATGCTGATGTACGGGTGTGATAACATTGACGCAGGCAGCAGACAGCCACCAGTGAGTCACTGCACCACTTCCTCGAGAAGCTGACTGTCTACAGCAGGCATCCCATTGCACTGCTGATCTGGTCTGACTTGTAAAAATCACCAATCTAGTATAGCTTGTACAATCTACAAATAAGCCGTGTTTGTACCATGCAGGTAAATGTTCAAAGTGAAACCAATATGGGTTAACTCGAATTGTATAAGATAACTGCAAATCATTACTTCAGCTGAGAGTATAATGCCTGGAACCACAGGCAGGAAAATACATTTACAGACTATCAAATTATCTTGGGATAATAGTGTAATGCTTTTCGCTGCTGTACTGTGTGTTCTGATAGCTGAACAAATAATACTACAGCTGGAAAAGACTCAGAATTTCAAAGAGATTTCATAAGCAGAGTGCTACCACAGGAGAGACTAGCTTTTCTGTGTTATTTGGGGGGGATATTTAAAAAGAAGAAGGAAAAAAAAAGTGTTTTTTTTGACTCAGAACTACATACAGTAACATTCTATGATAAACAAAACCTTTAGACAAATTGTCTCTTTTATAAGGTACAAAGTGCTTCCTTGTTCATATGAGGTTACTTTTCTTACTGATTGCAACAATGTTCTTTTGATCATGTGTTTTCAAAACTGGCACAAGCAAATCAAGTAGCTAAGCAACTATAGCAGTTTGTATGCACAAGTGCTGTTTGAATATGAATTTTTTCAAGCACATTTTTAGAGGAAACAGAGCACCCTTTGAAATTTTGGAACTAAAGCTATATACCATAGTGGTGTTTATGATACCTGTAAAAGTGTATGACACCCAAACTGTTTTTAGGATGCTCCAAGGTATATTAAAGAGCATTAACATCAGCACAGCTGGGAATATTCCCAGATTTACTTATGAATACATATTCTTATAGCCTGTATGTTAGCTACAGTTAGCATAGCCTTGGTCATTAAGAATAATCCAGAGTAAGCCTATTAGATGAGATTTAGCATCTACAATTTTCTGCTCACATCTGCTTGCCTGACATATGTAATCTGCCTGAATGTCACAGTTTACATCCTATTTTCATTGGAGGATAATGAAACTTGATCGGTGTCTACATCTCTTTTTCTGTCTCTCTAAGAAATATTTCTGCTTGTCAGCTCCTCCTTACCAGCACTCTTTGGTGTGATCCTCAACCAGGTCCATTATTAAAGGGGAGTACATGCAAGGTTCGCAGGCAGCTGTACAATTTATCCTTTTTTGTGTAAAATGGGTGCAGAAAGTGTTACTTCAAAAACAGTAAGAAAATAAGTGATATAGTATTTCCCTAACTTGAATTTTCTGTACTTCCTTCTCTCACAAAGCTCTGGCATATCACTTTTTTAATGGCTATCAGTCAGTAGTAGCTTTCTGAAGGCACATTTCCTTTTAATTCTTACAAAACTGAACTGTAGGCACTTCAGTAGTTTTAGAACAGCTTAGTCCAAGAGGTAAATTAAAATCAGGGAAAATTAGACCATTTCTAATGAGATGGTTATTACACTGAATAATGATGATTATTGGTTCTGCTTAATAAAACTGTCAGCCAATGCAAAATATATATTAAGTAAAATTACATTACATTATATTTCTATCAACTCAGAAATTCAGTGCATTGCTTTCCTACAAACCATGGGCATAATGAAATGTTACACAGTACTTCCTTTTTCCAAATAGGATGAAACGTGGAGCTTTCAAAACCAGCTCTTTAAAGCTCTGATTTAAAGACCATTAAATCTAATATACTGAAGATTCATGCTGACTTCAGTGCCATGTAGATCAGGACTTACTAAAACAAGCAATGTTCTCTCCTATTGTCCATGCTAAATATCTAGATAATACCTCTGTAGTGAATATTTTAGAGTATCTTTAGCCTGCTAAATTAAAAAAACCTTGTAGGCACACATTCCCAGCCCCCTTGCCTCACCAAGCTCATTGATTGCCAGTTCCTCTCTTCTGTTTTGATTTACCTGGCAAATTAGGAGATGGACTTGACAGAGTGAACTATATATATATATATTTCTTTTTTTCTTCCAAGATGAAAGCAATGAGGAAAATGATCTATTAGCTAAAACAGAGATCCTGCTGTACAAAACTTGACATTGGACCCCCAAATGCTTGTTGGTGAGGGAACTCTCCAGAAGCCTGTTGGCTGTCCAGAGACATGACTGGTCAGGAAATCTGAACGCTCAGCATTTTTTTCATTTAAAAGCAGGACACAGTATCAAACCTTGCCTTCAGCAAGGACTGCTGTGCTGAGGACCGAGAGCCATCCCTCTGGGAGGATGACTCCCTGCCTCTGCACAGGGAGCCTAGGTGGCAGTAAACTGCCAAAGGGGGAAGAAGAAAGTAGAGAGGAAGCCAGGAGCACGCTCCTGCTGCCACACTGTTGCTGTGTAGGATTTAATCTAAAAGGATATGTTTTTGTGGCATATTTTGATATAAACTAAGCTGCATTTGTCTTACAGAAAAGGTGTTCACTGCAGCTACAGTAGCAGTATATTTTATGGTTTCTGAGAGACTTAAACAAGCAGTAACAACTGCATGACTAGATATGCACCTATGCCAATTGATCTGGTGAATTGGGACGTGGAGGCAAGCGAGTCTTTCTGTGGTGCATGCTGAAACCTGGAGAAGCACAGATTTTCCTATATTTTATTTCTTTGAGAGTGCTATTTCTCTTCAAACAGCAATGTGTTGTCTTAAATGAGGATGATAACGTGGTTAATAAGTCAGAGCACATCTGGTTACAAGGTTTTTATCATGCTTTGAAACATTTACTAATCAACAAGATTTCTCCTTTTATGAAGCCCGTTTTGTAGAGTTCCATAAACAAGGTTCAACAGTCACAATTTCATTAGCATTATATTGTTGCTATGGTAATATGATACCAATTCAATTGATGGGTTTTTCACCCAGGGCTTATTATAGAATTGCTCTTCCTGTCAAAGACCCATCTATATGGAAACAGAAAATTGACCTTACCATCTGAAAACTGGGCACAAAATTTCATCATATGCTAATTTGTATAAGAATGTATCATGTTATTGGCATCAGACCCAAAAATCATCAGAAAGATGATAGAAGTTACTAAGCATCATACATGGCAAAGTCACACTCCAAAATTAGGAAAATTACTTGCATTGTTTGCTGTGGTATCTGAATTTGTTATCACAAAAGCACTTGGCTCTGCTGTGATCGTTCTCTGTAATGCTACTGGGAGGCCCCAGTGCTGCAGGTGGTAATATCAAAGGGAATTAAAAAAAAAAAAAAAACCCCAAACCAAAACCAGTAACAAAAGCTAAAGAATAGACTGTGAGCTGAAGGGATGTTGGTCTTTCTCCTGTTTGCACATTCTGCAGCATGTATTGGGGAAATCGCTGCCAAATCCACTGCCTTGGTTTTCTGGTCTGTAAAGTGGGGATAATGACCCCTCTCCTCCTGTGCAGAACACCTGGCATATACCCAATAACAAGTGGTAGCTGGTACTGATAAACATTGTTATTAAGTAAAGTAGCAATGTTTTTAACAGCTCCAGGAAAATACACTGCACAGATCTACAATTTGAGAAATGTCACTGGGAGAATCTGGACTCACCCAGGGAAATACAGAAGAGTTGGCAGACGGAGAAGGCAACAGATCATATGCACTTATGGAGGAAAGATATACTGTTAAAAATTCATGACAGTTGTGGGGTTTTTTTGTTTTTGTTTTTGGTTTTGGTTTTTTTTTTTTTTTTTGGTTGGTTGGTTTGGTTTTGTTTGGGTTTTTTGTTTGGGTTTTTTGTTTGTTTTT